>JACJUY010002628.1:65001-97337 GCA_014220935.1 Platorchestia sp. MABIK | reverse complement strand
AGGACATTCAGCATCGCGTCAGGACATTCAGCATCGCGTCAGGACATTCAGCATCGAGCCAGGACATTCAGCGATATCGCGCCAGGACATTCAGCATCGCGTCAGGACATTCAGCATCGCGTCAGGAAATTCAGCATCGCGCCAGGACATTCAGCATATTTCAGAACATTCAGCATCGCGTCAGGATACCTCTACGCAACTGAGATCAGACTCACGGCCAGCAGGCCTGAGAAGATACTCACTATTTTTGCTCTTCCGCGCGACGTCGGCGTGCTGGCGCTCGGTGAAGTGGACGAAGGCGTGGTCGTTCTGACGCTTCACGCGCTCCAGCGGCCCGAAGCGCTCAAACTCCCGACGGAGCGTCTCCTCGGTGGTCTCGGGGGCCAGCTTGCGCACGAACAGGATCTTCACCTGGACGTAGACGCTCATTACGGTCTCGTAAATTAGATATTGGTTTAAGCCTCCATAACCGCAATAAAGACGCTTCAAAGAAATGAAGGAGAAATGCATCATTTAGTTTGGAGTTGAGGGATTAGATTAGATGTTAGTTTAAGCCACCCTAATAGCAAAAAAGCGTTCCAAAAACCGGAAGAGGAAGGTATCGTTTAGTATGGGCTTGAGGGAACGAGCAATCTATGCACAAGGGACTTAGAAACAGTACGGTGAGAAGTGAGTTTATGAAGGAGGATAAAAGTTGAAGAAGAAAGTAGTAGGTGCTGAAAAACAGGACAGCAGTTGATCGAAAAAAGTTGGTCCTTAACATAACAAAGACTTTATTTAAAAATAAGAAGGCCTACCTAACTCTCAGCTCGGATCCTCACATTTTCCACGTGGGAGGGCTAATTTTCATAGATACAATAGTCGTATATTCCTGAGGGGATTTCGGTCTCGTATGTTGCTCACAATAGAACAAACGATTGTGTGATACGAGCATACGATTTGTGTGATACGAGCATACGATTTGTGTGATACGAGCAAACGATTTGTTTGATACGAGCACACGATATGTGTGATACGAGCAAACGATTTGTTTGATACGAGCACACGATATGTGTGATACGAGCAAACGATTTGTGTGATACGAGCACACGATTTGTGTGATACGAGCACACGATTTGTGTGATACGAGCACACGATTTGTGTGATACGAGCATACGGTTTGTGTGATACGAGCACACGATTTGTGAGATATATCCCGGCCAGTACGGAAGGTATAACATTCATGATTGATGTGGTATAATGCTTACAATAGCAGGAGACGATTTATAATTGTGCAATCAGTACAAACGGTATAATACTTATGATTAATGGGTTTTAATGCTTACAAAAAATGGCAGGATACGATTCATAAGATTTGTGCAATATCAACAACATGTAAGGGCTGCATGAAATATAGACTACATTGGATAGATATACCTATAATACGTACAACATGTACGATGTATACAAAATGTAAAACATTTACAATACATACGGGATGGGTGTGATGGGTACAACATGTACAAAATTTAGAGTATTTACTGAATTTAAGGTAGGTGTGATGTGTACGAACTGCATGTACAAGGCATGCGATTCGCAAGCTCAACATATACGAGTACAACACTTGGGATAATAAAACACGTACGGCACGTTAGCTAGTACAATATTCAGGCTAGGATCATATACATATAAGATAAAATAATAGTTTTACACACAATACATTATACATGATACCTGTCTATTAAAATCATTGAAGAAATACGAAGCAGCCATGCACAATATCGCAATTAGGACAATGAATAGGCTCCTAGTATTTACATACACTACAGGATAATGTGAATGATATCTACTATGGATTACAATACGCTTTATTATGAGGACACAATCTTACAAACGAAATTAATTATAAGTTAGTTTAAGCCTCCCTAATCGCTACAAAAAAGAGCATACCGAAGAGAGGATGGAGGAAGGCACCATTTAGGATGGATATTAGGGAATGCAGAATCTATGCAGAAGGCTTACAAACGAAATTTGACACAGTCAAGTACATAATAACTTTAACGCCCTGCACGATATAGCTCCTTGGGTTCGATGCGTAATTCGGTCCAGTGCTGAAACATTTCTTGAATTGAAATATAGAATAAAAGAACGAGTTATTGAATGGAGTTAGTAACTGACATCAACTAAATGAATCAGAGATGATGCGAGGCATTGTACGGATATTATTCCGGATATTATTCCGGATATTATTCCAGATATTATTCCAGATATTATTCCAGATATTATTCCAGATATTATTCCAGATATTATTCCAGATATTATTCCAGATATTATTCCAGATATTATTCCAGATATTATTCCAGATATTATTCCGGATATTATTCCGGATATTATTCCAGATATTATTCCGGATATTATTCCAGATATTATTCCAGATATTATTCCTGATATTATTCCGGATGTTATTCCGGATGCTATTACGGATATTATTACGGATATTATTACGGATATTATTACGGATATTATTACGGATATCATTACGGATATAACGGATATTTTTGCTAAGTCATTCATCATTATTATGTTACGGCAAGACTCCCAATCTGAACAAAGGCGACGTCAGGAGAGCGAAGAGAAGGAACCGTTCACTTCGTCTCTACAATACGGGGAATCGACGCCCAAGGTGTGTTCCCAAATAAGATCCCAGCGCATGAGTAGAAATTGAAAGTTAGGAAAAAAGCTGAAGAAATAACAAAGAAGATATAGAAAAGAAGGCATGAAAACAGAAAAAAATCAAGGGGGTACAAAAAACAGAAGTTTCTGAAGGTTATCTACAGCGAAGGTAACCTAACAGTATCTTCCCAGGGCGTGCGCCAGTCCCTGTAGCATAGAACAGAAAAACCTAACAAACCTTAAATGTTTCCTATCTTAGTTGAGGGCGTTATATCTCCTATGACGTCGCGATGAAGGGTGCAAGAAGGTTGCTATCACTAAAGGTCTCCATAACGTCATATCTTGACGGGTGATGACATGGGGCGATGATAATCAACTGCTAGTATTCAACATGGCTTGAAATTTATCACGGTTTCAAACAACCGAATCATCTTACAAAAGGCAATGCCCATTTATTATAAGATCGGGCTATAATTTTAAGTAAGCTATCTTCTAATTATAATCTATGGATTAGATTATTAGTTAGTTTAAGCCTCCCTATCTGCAACAAATGTGATTCAAAGAGAGGAAGAATGAAGGCACCATTTAGTGTGGAGTTAAGGGAACGCGGAATCTATGCAGAAAGGGCATAGAAACAATAAGTTGAGAAAGAAGATTATAAACAAGGTCAAAGTTGAAGAAGAAAGTAGTAGGTGCTGAAAAACAGGACGGCAGTGAACTGAAAAAGATGGTCCTTAATATTACAAAAATATTTTATTTCAACAAAAACAAGACCTACCTTACTCTCAGCTCGGGCCCTCACATTTTCCCCCTGGGAATGTATGAGCTATAAAATATGTTACGCTTCTTACTATTATATATACTAATGAACGCTATTACTCTAACTAATGCGAAAAAGGAATTGGAATGCATTATTGCATATTTTAGTTTCTCACCTTCCAAGAATTAAGCCTCCCTAACCACAAAAAAAATGTTTCCAATAGAAGAAATGAGAAGACGTCATTAAGAGTAAAATTGAGAAAATGGGAAATCTATGCACAAGTTGTGTCCACACCTCCTACGCATGGCGACTGAAGGCCAAACTAAATATTCAGCTCGACACCTCACATCTTCCCCCCTGGAAGCGCTGATTCCCATGGATACAAGAATTGTATCCCGTTGAGGGTATTTCTATCAGAATGCAACGTCAAGAAATGGATCACTCGACAATCTTAGCAGTCAAAACTAACGGGCGCCTAAATTCACCCTGCAGAAGAGTTCACATCAAACGAAGAATTCGACGAACGCACAAATTTGTTTTAGACGGTATGGCATACATGGCGGTCATAATTACGCACTATAAATGAGATCATGCTCTTGCTACTGAATTAGCATTCAAAATAGTTTGAACTGCGAAATTTAGAAAGGTACAAACACAGGTTATGTAAAAACTTTTAAATACAGGCTACGTAAAAAGGAACAAACACAGGTTACGTAAATATGAACAAACACAGTTTACGTAAAAAGGTACAAACGTATGTTACTTATATAATACATGTGCACTGTGGAGCCTGCTAGATAGATCTTACAAAATTTTCAAATTTTGTAAAATAATTACATTCACAATTTTTCTGTAAGGCTTACCAAGATTAATCCTTTGGTTTCGAATTACGTACAGTGAGTTCACAAACCAACTCACACGCCGAAACAAGAGCTTGTGTAACAGTTAAGTCAAGTATTATTAACCCGTGGATGCCCGTTGGGGTCATAATGACACCAACTGAATTTCAAACTCAAATAACAGAAGATTTTATCCATATTTGATCATGGATTTGTGACTTTTTTCAAGTAACTGAAACTAGTTAACCTCCATGTGCTTTGTTGCTTTAATAAAAAGGTTTGAATCAAATTGACCCCACTGTGTGAGTTCGTTTGAAATAAGATCGTGCGTCCCCGGGTTAAGGCAGCTCTATTCCCCAACGGACGCTAAATGCCCTTCAATTTTTTCTTTTCTGATTTATTCACGAAGATCTTGCTGACGTAGTGACATTATATTACTCTATCCTTATCAACCAGCTGATGTATGCCGAGATTTCAACTACTGTAATATGCATGCGTACAATAGGCTATAAAATGAAGCAGTGATTTTTACACACACTCTAACGTATGTAAAACATTTCCTCTTGGGATATTTTTTCTTTTTTTGGGACAAGCAGCTCGTTGGCTCTGCAGATGCAGAACAAGAAGTCAGCCCATCGCGTCTCGACCAAGGAACGCTCGAACGCCCAAGATCGGCGCTCAGGTCAACATTTACCAAAGGCATTTGTTCGAAAGTTCAGCCTTGAGATCTAGGCGGGGACTCCCGTTGTAGCTTTCGATCCCTCTCTCTTATCGCTTTATTCTGCGATATCTTATCCTCCTAATCTGGAGCTCAGCGCTTAAGGTTGCGACTCGGCATCAGGTGGAGAAAAATCAGGCCTTTCAAGTCGACGATGGTAAAGTTTGACAGAAGAGGGGCAGGATTCTCCCAACACATTTTAAATAATAAACTTCTAGATTAGGAATATATTTCACCTATTTTTAGTTTGAGGCTCCTTCACTAAATCGCGATTAGTTATTATTAGCTAACAATTCACGCCACCGAATCCAATCTGTCCAAAAGAAAATGCATTACTTGCGCAAAAGCTTCGTCGGAACCTGAATATTGTGAATGTAATGAAAACAGATTAGATTAAATGTTAGTTTAATCCGACCTAACCACAACATATAGGCGCTCCAAAAAGACGAAGTAAAAAAGCACCATTTAGTATGGAGTTGAGGGAGCGTGGAATTGATGCGTAAGGTGCATAAACATAATAAGTTGAGAATGAAGTTTGTGAAACGACATAAAGTTGTAGAAGAAAGTACGAGTAGCATGTGCTGAATAACCGGACATCAGTAAACAGAAAAAAGATGATTTGCAACAAAACAACAAAGTTATTCTATTTCAACAGAAGGCATTCCTAACCTTTATCTTGGGACCTCACATATTCGCTTTGGGAGCGCTAATTCCATAAATACAATAGTTATATCCCCCTGAGGGGCCAGCACCAGCACAGCGTTACCAGCACCAGCACAGCGTTACCAGCACCAGCACAGCGTTACCAGCACCGCGTTACCAGCACCGCGTTACCAGCACCGCGTTACCAGCAACAACACAGCGTTACCAGCAACAACACAGCGTTACCAGCAACAACACAGCGTTACCAGCAACAACACAGCGTTACCAGCAACAACACAGCGTTACCAGCAACAACACAGCGTTACCAGCAACAGCACAGCGTTACCAGCAACAGCACAGCGTTACCAGCACCGCGTTACCAGTCACTGTTTTCGATGCAGCTTTTATGAAGCGCACGCAAATAGAAATTTCACGCACCTAACGTTAGTAACTTTTCATCTCGCGCCTTAAAACAGGAACTTTGTTGATTTCAGAGAATTTACTCTGGTTAATCAAAATGAGAATTTGAAAACGATAAATAATTTCAGAGAATGTTCCGCACTACAAATGTGTGCGTCAAGTCGTCATAGCGCACCAATATGGTTTTCGTTCGAATATCTAGAGCAATATCTATGGGTGCTCCTGATTTATCATTTGTATAAGCTTTTCCGAAGTGACTGTTTTCGTAACATCGTCTATGCACACTACCGATGACTAGGAAAGTCTTTCTGCCGCCGAGAACAAGACTTTTCTCAGGGTAACTCCTTTTCTATGTACCTCGACCACTAGTATTGTGTTTTGCAACCTTCATTATTATGTTGGCTGTTTAGTGACTCACCAGTGATCACTGAGGGTATTTATAAAACATTGGTAACATGTAGTAACTCGATCACTTACCCCTACATCATAACCGCGAGCTTTCCATACGAATATAACGCGTTAAGACTCCAGACCGGTACTTTCTGTGCCGATCGCACCGGCACTATGACGAGTGCGAGCTTCTCGTACGAATACCGTACACTAAACCGATACCACCTAGCTGAACAATGGCGATCCAGGCTCTACACCAGCCACTTCCAGTGCGACATCAATATCAGAAGTACTTTCCTGTTTAATTAAGAAGACTCTTCACTCGCTTCTCTTCATTTTGCAGTCGTTGTACCAACGTGGACAAGCCTCCAAACCAGCCAACAGCATCTCTCCAAAGCGGCCTGTCTACGCAGCCCCGATTCCGGAGCGGGCTAATCTGAAAAGCATTCTATACTGTACAGCTTTGCTCTAGATGCCTCACTCTTCCGAGCAAAAGCGTGCGGCTCAGACTTCTCACGACTCTCTCACTTCACAGCCCTTTTGGAAGGTCTCGACCTCGGGCGTTGAGCGAGCAACACTACCTCACTGTACCTAGGTGAAATGGGTGAACGCTTTCTCCTGAAGGCATAGGCAGAGGCAGAGCCTTCTGTCTTGCAGTCATGACTCGATAGTTTGAACCATGGACGTAGCGAAAACGCGCAATTTTGTCACTCTCTGGCTGGCACCATCAAACGCTCGCCTCTGCCCTTTGAAGCAGGATAAGTCCTCTCTCACCAAGTGCTCGTTCAGCCAGTTGTCTTTCCACTCGGCACTTCTGCATCAGTGCTCATTAACAAGTATTAACGGCAGCCAAAGGCCGACCGATTCTACCACCCCATGCCAAATGACTGAGGCCGACAGCTCAAGCCTATGCTCTCCTCACTACCGCATGATCATATCCAGCACTTCTATAACATGATGTGCACCGCTGCTCATTCTTGCTTCCCCTCTGTAGCCAACGCTCACCTACGAGATCCGAAATCGACAACGAATCTGGAGTAGTCAGCATTTCGGGTTCGTTCAATGCGACAACTGGACACCAGCTGAGGTTTCGCCAACGACTGCGTGAATGCGCTCGTACAGCTGTTTTCAAGCATAGGTAACGGTAGATACCAGAGCGTCCATACGATTTTCGCGACCCTGGGAATTCTGCCACGCTTAATCACTGAGCTAGACTGCAGTGCAACTTACAGTTCAGAATCAAAATAAATCGGCGCACTAAATCGTCCTTTCCTTGTCATTATCGTGTCGGGTATCAGAGACTCGAACTCCATCCGTAATGGTGACATTGGAAAATATTATAGTAGACTCACCTGATGTCACAAACTAAAATTTTACGTGCACTCGATAATTAAGGTCACGTTCCAATAAATATTTCGTTCATTCCATTGTTTTAAACTGTAATCTAATATAAATAGAGTTGAATTTTAAATTTCATTTTAACCCATCATAGTTTGGGTGTTGAAACTATTATGTTTCCCGAATTTTTGGGATTTTCACTACGATGGGCTAACGCTCTCAGTACCTCGTTCCATGTACGGTGCAGAGCATGTCTTGTAACGCATGCTGGATTTTTCACTGAAATATGTAACGGCGCACGACTTATAGTTTTTGAAATTGACAATACCCGGTATAATGCTCCAATTGTGCACAAAGTACTATACACTAAAAATACCTTGCTCGACACCCACACTTTTACACAAGGAGCGTTGTCCAACCTCTCTGTGACAAGACTAGATACCTGATCGAATAAGTGAAAATTGGGTGGGCGAATCGTAACTACTTATTAGTATGAGTTGAAATCAGGTAGGCATATCGTAACTACTTAATAGGATGAGCTGAAATTGGGTAGGCACATCGGAACTAATAATTAGTAAGAGTTGAAATTAGGAGAAGGGGCAAATCGCAATTAAAGCGTACAGTGAAGTTTGAATGGCAATACATATGTAACAGAGCGGTCAGCTTCTCAGTAAAAGTGGACAAATTGAATGCTGAAATATCCTCTTTCTCCCTCTAGAATATATGAAATTTAAAGTTTACTTCATCGAGATTGTTCCCAGAACGTTGATAATACCAACTCATTCCAATTTATTCTACAATAGTTGGCTGCATTAGCACATGAATAAAAATAAATCTGTTAGTTCGTGCAAATTTCTTCAACCGATAATAGAAGAGTAGACAACTGAGAAAACTTGATCAACCTTTGGTCAATATTGAATTTAATGTTGTCAACAACTTTTATAATTTCATAACAAAATTTAGGTAATTGGAGACATTTTAAGACGTTTTACATGAATGACATTGTGCTCGCAACTGCTTAGTTTGCGAGATATAGCATAAATAACGTTCAGATAAGACTAGCATTAACTGCAGTTTCGATATGGCTCTTCCGACGCTTCGCGGACGCGGACCACACCAAGTTTTTTGGCGGAAGACATCGGCCTCGGTAGGGCTAAGTTAAGTTATTTAAGGTTTACTTAGGTTAGTTTAGGTTAGCTTAGGTTATTTTAGTTTATCTAACTAACCTAACTTTACCTAACCTAACCTCACCTATCGTTACGTCAAAACCGTATTTATGCTTATTTACATGTACGTGTGTTCAATTTTATAAGCGACGTTCCTACAACTTCGAAGTTAAATACCTCGAAAACTAAGCATTTGCGAGCACAATGTCATTCGTCTAAAACGTCTTCAGCTGTACCATATTACCCATATGTGGCAACGAAATCATTTAAATCGTTGACAACATTACATTCAGCATTGACCCAACCAATGTCGAACTCTGTTAAATAAGGATGGCTTTAATGGCTATTAAGAATTTTTACTCCTAATTATTTGCCACAATAAATTTCGTTTTACTTCAAAGTTGGTTATAATTAACGTTGTAACTCATTCAATTTGAGCAATTCACATTTTTACGTAAAAAAGTAAATGATCGATATAGCTACTAGGTGTTTAGTCAAATGCTAACGTGCTCCAAACTTCTATAAAGAGTATATTTTCTTGCCCCAAAAGAAGAAGACTCTAATAAAGTGTTTCCTATGAAAATAAAACTTACCTTTTACGAATACGGCCAAGTAGAATAACGGTAACCTAATCTCATTTATAAATCAGTCACTTTCTTCACATACCGATAAAGTTCTCAATCAAGCGTTTGTGGACAGCCGTGCACGGAAACTTCAAAACGTTACATATCCACCGCAAAGGTGAGTTAGATTCACACCAATAATCTAAGCTTGGATAAAACTTTGTTTAGATACATCTTTGATACACATTGCAACAGCACCATAAAACACTAATAAAATACTAGCTTTAGGTAGAGTAATAAAATTGCTATCTCGCTGATAGACTACGAGGAGTTTAAGGTCAACCAAAATTCAGGTGGCAGCGAACATTTTTCTACCCCTTGGAAAGCTTCATTTCAAGAAGGAAAGGAAAATTATGCTTTACTAGGTACATAAAATTCCAAGTACGATATATTTCGGTTGAAGCTGGAAAGCATTTTTTTGATATCCGTTTACGCAATTGGAAATGAATATTTACAAGTTCTTACCGCTGAATGTTATACTTTGATTTGCATGTATATATTAGTGAAATATTCATCACCTACAGTGATGTTTTTGCTGAAGATGAAGGCTACTTAATGAAAAATTTCTCAATCAATAAGGGAATTCACGATTATAAATATATTCTAACTGACGTACTATATGAGATACAATACTACGACACAATGCAAGTCCTAAACCTTCATTTTCTGTAACCTGATGCAGGACTGGGAGACTTAAAAGTCATATTCTGCCGTGCTGAAGATTTGCTGATGAATTCAACTACTGCGTGAAATTCTAATCAGTGAGCTTGTTACATTGTATTCTAGCTTCAAAAACGAAAGCAAAATTAAATTAAAGGACACTTTCCAGTTCAATGGCATTCTGCATTGCAAAATGGTAGTCTTCGTTCATGCACAAAAAAAAAAAATTAATTCTCTATAAACAAGCGCGCAGAGGAATTTAAGAAATTCTTCCATTCGTAATTCTGTTCATTTGCTCAGGATATGTCAGTGCAAGAAATTTTGCTGTATAGCTTTACACCAAGGAAAAGCTGACCCTTTAGGACATGACAAGAAATATGTCCAACACGCGACCAGCATCACACAAAACAAATGGTTTGGGAAGAGGAACAGTTTCGCTGTTTCGTTTTTACCTGCTGAGATGACTTGGAAGAGCGAGGCACTCCAGCAACAATTCACGGTGAGAATTTTTTTGTTTTAATTTAAATCGAGGGTAACCGTCATTGCGTACCATGGTGTTAATTATAAGACATTTGAAAAACCAATGTACAAGATGATATGTATCAGGCTTGATTGGAATAAATCATCCTTTGTGAGCGGTGGGACCAGCTTTACGATTCTGAGTTGAGCGATTGTCATTATCCTGAAACGCAAATTAAATTATTTCGAAAAGCTTTAATCATCGGCAAACTTTCGTTATTGAAGCAGCTACTATTGCGCTTAAAAGTGAAAATTGAAGATATGTAAGCCAACATTGAGTTGCAACGTCCAGAAACTAGCGTGCATTTATAATTTTACGGTACCCCAAATTTAAACAATTAAACAATTTATAATTTATTTACCACAGGTGATACAGAGGTAGAATGTTTCTTAAGTCTAGTACAGTGGTCAAATTTGAGTATAGCTACCTGTGGGCCAGAACAAGTTCAGCGACTTCTGGGGCATCCTACCATCACGTTATTCTAAGGTGTACAAGAAAGTTTCACTTAAGTTTAAAAATATTTTCTTGAAAAGATATACGACTTTGGTGCAAGCTTATTTTTACCAGCGTAGCCACTCATGAAATTGAGCGCGCGATGGTGAGTGCTTACAAGTTCACACAACCTTTTAAATTAAACATGAGTAACTACCACTCTAATGGAAGCTGCAGCCAGTAAACACTATCCCTCCACCCTGCGATGTTAAACTTTGTTCATTGTATCTCAAAACTTGATGTTAGTAGGACTTTTCAACATAAATCGATAAAAAATTTTAATGGTTATAAATGCATAGGATATTATGCAAAACGTTTGTTGAGGATGAAGATGGAAAAATTATAATAAAAACTTCGATTTTAAATAGTTTAAGATGATTAAACTTGTCGGACAGCCAATTAAATCGTCTCAGATATACTGATTCGATGTGTTCTTATGCTAGTTAATTCTGGAAAGTTCTAGCAAATAGCATTACATAGCGTTCATATTTTCATGATATTTATTCTCAAACTTAAATAGTATGATGAGGAATTGAATAATTTTCTGCCTTTGGGTTGGCTTGAAGCAGAGAATTATAAAATTCTCCAAATAGAAACCACATCCTTTCTTGAAATGAATCTGATATTTTTACATCTAAGGTCCCGCCGCTCTTATAAGTTTGAAAAAGGCTAGGTAGACGACACAATGCACGCTGATTGATGTGTTCAAGTAAATTAAATCTTACAATTATGAGGGATTCTAATATTAGGCTCAGGTGCAACGAAAAATTCGTTTGGGTTATAGAAGAATAAAATCTGTCACAAAGAGCTACACGTGCAGAAACTGATGCAAAAGTAAAATTAATCGGGGGGAAATGTAAAGTTTCGATAAAAATAGGAGAGCAAAAATCGCTGATAAAAATTTAATTATACTGAGAACGTTTCGGGCTAATACCCATCATCAGCTCATTAAAAGAATCTGACATATATCACAAAATAGAAATTAACGTGGAAAATTGAAAAAAAATCAGGAAAATGTACCTGAAAATATAAAGAAGTTGTGGTGGTAGAACATCGTTAAAAATTGAGATGGGTTGCAGCTTCAGCAGAAATACTCGCACAACACAACGTTGTTTTTGAAAGAACTGATCCAATGGAACTCGATAACGGCGGATGCCTGTTTATAAGCCATTACATATTCCTGCCTGCTTTATTTTAGCAAAACTTTCTTCGATTAAGAAGAAATGGGTTTCATGAAGTGGCGAGCATAAATTGATCTTTTTTTCATAATGATATTTACCATCATAAAGTGAAGCTTTCCTCTAAAAAAACGGAGTTAACAGAAAAAGCTTGGAGGATATTTCTTTTTATTTCGGGGTTGCTTTTCCTCATATGGGACTGAGAAATTTATTCCAGCAAGAGATGTAATGAACCCTGATGATTTTGAACAAATGACTCAAACCCCAAAATTGAATGCGTCAAATCGTGGTCTATCCCGCCGATGTAATTTCCAGAAAGATAATTACTCCAAATATAGTGAAGTCAATAGCGATAAATCTTCAGAAAAGCACAATTACGTACTGCCAAGTCGTGAGATGAATCCTCACATAAATAATTATTAAAATCTACTGCGAGAATTGAAAATCTAAAAGCACAATGACAACCTTTAGCAATAAAACGTGTTACCATAAAAAAACGTTTTCCAGCAGAACATCACCAACGTTTGATCAGAAATTACAAGGTGCGATTGCTAGAAGTTAAACACATCAGGAACCGCGGGATTATCGCTTATATTGTGACCACATCTCATTTTTCCAGCGTTACGAGTGTGTTCATTTTGAAATCTTATACAGAAATTTCTCTCTATAGTTCGATTAAAATTGAATATATTTTTCCACAAATGGATTCAATCTAATCTTCAATAGAACTTTTAAAATACAAACGCATTCCACAAAACATAGAATAAGCAATTCTAAAATATGGATATTCCCAGCAACACTGCCGACTGTACGAATTATTTCATTGCTAACAGCACACAATGTTCTTTTCCCAACAATGCTTCTGCAGTTAAACTTTCACGTGTAAATTATTCATTTGAAAAAGTGAAGTTTATTAGTCATCAGTTTTCATTAAAAAAGTGAAGTTTATTAGCCATCAGTTTATCTTGAGAACTGAAACTAACAATAGAACGCCAACCAAACTAACGTAATGAAATGAAGCAGTTTCCTTTTCTTTACAAGCGTAGTTTCCCGCTTTTTTCGATTTCATGAGACGCATCGCTATCGCATAGGATGAATGAAGATATTTAAGGTCTAAAACTACATAGGTCGGAATCCGAAATGCATCGCAACAATATCAATCTTAGTAAAAGTGATAATTTGAGTTACAGGGGCTAGTGAGACACAAACGTCTCAACATGTCACTCACTGTCGCTTTGCATGCATTTATTCATCAAATATGCGACCTGTTAGAGGGCCCTTCGATTTGAACTATCGTGTTTCTAATTCGGCCCTAAAGTGCACGAATCACATTTACTAATTTCTGATCAAATAATTTGTCGCTCATCAGAAATTAGCGACACGCAGACATTCTATCAACCTAAGAACTGGAAAGTTATCGATGGATTGCGTTCGTGAGACGGTGCTGCAGCTTTACAAACTGGCAAACAATATGCATGCAAAACGAACACGGTAACTACAGGCTTGCAGTTCTATTTCAAATCGTACAATTTGTTTGCAAATACGTACATGGTAACTGCTGGCTACCAGTTCTATTTCAAATCAAACAATATGTACGCAAATACGCACATGGGAACTGCTGGTTTGCAGTTAAATTTTAAATCAAAGTTCATGTGGCTCTTCAAGCAACCAATAATGATTTTATTTAGATTTACGAGAGACTTCTTATTTGTGCTTGGAAAAGAAGAAATGTTTGCAGTTTCAGTTACTCCGCAAATAGAACACAGCTCTAAACAGGTCCTTGCTTCAAGTGTGTCATACGTTATGTTCATCTAAGTACTCCAAATTTTTTGTCACATTCGGAAAATAAATTCTACACTCTCCAGAGCATTGACATTCCCAACATTTATTCAAACTTTTTCAATCAGTTAAACTTCCCATAAAAAGAATATCTCAGTTTTTATCAGACTCCGGTGAAATTCCCTCGCATTAAACTTCTCATTAATGAAGTTATAAAGAATGAGACATTTCTTGAAGGTCAAATTTTATTTAGGTCATCGGTTCTTATTTTTGGATGAGAATTTATTTTTACTATTCTTCATTTAAATTTTATTCTAAGTTTATTAATACTCTCTTTTTTTCTTATTCTTCGGTGGTTCGAATCCCGGCGGTCCGCGGCAACTTTCCCTGTAGCGTATAAGGGAAAACTCAAGCACAACACCCCACTCTACAGAGGTGTCGGAAATGGGTACCGGCTTTAAGGGAGAAACTGTCATTGCGTCCTGGTGTTAGTTATAAGGCATTTGAAAAACCAATGTACAAGGTGATATACGTCATGCTGAACATGTATTCGTAAGTGAACATAAGAACGATAATACACAAAAATTTGATCTAATAACTTCCGATGAATATTCACCATAGAATACAGTAAATCATAAATCAGCATGAATTCCTGAATAATTACAATATTTAAAATATGAAAATGTGTAACTTAAATATCACCACCGCCACCTAATTAACAATAATGATATCACTACTTTCCCTCCCTGTCCGTCCCTATAACAACGCACTTGTTTAACTGTGTCAGCCGCACTCACGCACACAAAGCCGTTTCCTACAATCCTTATCAGCACGTGCACTTGCAGCTCTTTACAGTCACAAATAACACACAGCAACTCAATGTGCGAGAAAACTACACGCATGCTCTGGTCCCACGCACAGCGCCTTCTGTGTGCGTAATCTAAAAACAACAATTGAACGGATCGGGTGTCGTAGTGGATGGAGGTAGACAAAACCTCGTCATATTGAAAACCACTAAGTTTTGTCAGTTTATATATCATCAAGATTTCCAACTGTTTCAATACAGAACGTTTACAAAAACAAATCGAGCAGAAATGCTTATAATACAGGTTTCAACTAGTCGAAAATAAATGTTTTTAATAAAGGGAATGAAGAAAGCTTAAATTTGAAACATCGTTGTGACACATTGCGTGAAAGTCCGAAGTGTAAAAATTGAAACACATTCTCGTCCCTGCATGTCATAATAAGCGTGATTTAGAGCGAAATTTATACCCATTCTCCTTAAAATTTACGTAAACCAATGCATGGTATCAAGAAGAAAATTTAGGAATACCCAACACCTTTCTTGCATTTGCTGCAAGCGGTAATCTAGGTCGCGATTTTTTCCTGGGCGAACTATTTAATAAATATACATTACGAAGCAGGTTATAAGAACTTAGTGAATTACCAGCAGCCCCGCTTTGAATACAGACCTCGCTCATTGTTTCATCATAAAATATTTAATATACATTTATCATAAAATATGTAAAATAAAATATGTAATATATTCATAACGAAGCTGGTTATAAGAACTTAATGAACTACCAGCAGCACCGCTCTAAATACAGACCTTGCTCATAGTTTCATCATCGACTTCGTTCTCCGGCTCTGCCCAGTCCACTTTGATTTGCGAGCTTCCCCAGAGCTTGGGCGGCGACTGCCGTAGCTCGTCTCGCGCCCTGACTGCGTTCTCATGAGTATCGAACTCAACGAAGGCATACCCTCTGTTTTGGGCCTGGTTCTGCTGTGACGGGTACATGATCACGTTTATGACTCCCGTGACGTGCTCCTTCATGGCTCTGAGCACATCGTCGCTCGTCTTGTCTCTGTCCAGAGACCCTACGAAGAGTCTCTTGTTCCTGCTGTGGTCCACTCCTGCGGTGCTGTAGTGAGCGCCGATCACAGAGATGGATTCCGCCATGTTGTGTTCAACTTCTGATTCTCTAAAGCTTGTTAAGATTAAGTTAATACTGGATAGTTGTTTCTATGGTCCACTGAACTAGTTGTATTTTAGGTTAAAGTTAAAATGGGTTCCATCACTGAAGAGGGAACAAATCTAAAAACAGGTATTAGTTTGAATTGTACCTAAAAAATACGTATAGTATGTGTACGACGGGTATATTATCACAAAATTTTGCAACAAACAGTAGCAATTCAACTCAATTTCGCTTATTTTAAGGTTGTTTTAATTTTGAAACTGCTCCTGGAAAACTGCACCTGCATGACAATGGATTTATAAGGTCTGTATTTTACATATATTGCAGAGAAATGAAGACTTCTTCAATTTTGCATTATCGGTTGAATGGAATGAATCTTTTAACGCTTCAAAATGAAGCAATATTTATAATTCGACTAAGAAAAAGATTCAGCTTTCCTACGCTTCTTCAAGAGCAGACAATCATTTTTATGCTTTTACTTTACAGACCTCAACGAGTGAATAAGTAACGACAATATATTTTTCAAAAAGTAGAAAAAACGTCATCGACTTACTCCTGGCAAACACAAAACCTACGACTTCCTTAATAACTATAATCGATGTATTCGAAACAAGAGTGGTTTGCAAGTCTCATTGCCGCAGTCCGCCTTTCCAAACACCACCGAGTTTAGTCACATTCGTCAACGGCTTCAGTCACTCCAAGCTGGCCTCGAACCATGTTTCTTAACTAGCAAGACGCTTTTCAAGTCGTACTTGTAACTTAGTA
The DNA here is from genome assembly GCA_014220935.1 of Platorchestia sp. MABIK. Classification (NCBI taxonomy): domain Eukaryota; kingdom Metazoa; phylum Arthropoda; class Malacostraca; order Amphipoda; family Talitridae; genus Platorchestia; species Platorchestia sp. MABIK. The sequence goes on along the minus strand of JACJUY010002628.1, from coordinate 80,419 downwards.
CTTGCCCTAGCAATAACGCAACACTGTGTCATTATACTTTGGGTAAGATTGGGCCATTTTTGATTGAGTTTGAGAGGTAACCATGGGCAGAATCGAGGCGAAGTTTTGCAATGCTCACAGTTGCACGACACAACCAGCACTGCGATCAACATGCTCCTGATAAAACCTGCGCTCCATTGTGAGTTAGAGCGATTAGAGTTATCAGCTCTATCACAAGGTGTCCTGAGCGTTACTATCGTCAGTCTCGCACCTCCTCAGTCACTTCCATTTGCACAGGAAGCCCTTCAGCCACAGCCACATGCATGGAAAACAACCTCGCTGGAACACCATGCACAGCGTCTAGGTTTTGCTTGAATCCAAAAATCTCTTCAAGAACTTGCAAGTTTCTAAATTCGCAATTTTAAAATTAGCTTTTTTGTTACGCTACTTTCATTCTGGTCACCGTGGTCGAGTGGTTAAGAGCGCGCGCCCTTCACGGGAGGAGGCAGTAGTTCGAATCCTGGCAATGCCACCCGGTGATTCTCCCCGTTGGGTAAAGGGAGAACTCAGCCACAATTCCCTACTCCACCCAGGTGTTGGAAATGAGTACCGGCTGGACAAGGGGTAACCGTCATTGCGTCCTTGAGTTAGTTATAAGAGATTTGAAAAACCAGTGTACAAGAGAATATGTATCAGGCTTGATTGGATAAAAATATCCTTTCTTTCTTTCTTGCCATTGTCGACATATAAGTGAAAATATAGCTCGATGCGAGTACACCTGCTGCAGTCTGGAGGATGCGCTACTCTCACATCAGATCGATGTTCCTCTAGTACTTGTTGTGAACTCTTATTATCGAGGAAGACTGGACCAAGCACTCTTAGAAATCACTCGCATCCTACGTGTGGTACAGCGATGCCTTCGCCTCACCGCTACTTAATTGACACTAAAATCTGAGGATTGTATATGAAGGGAGCTAGATAAATTCGAGCAGGATCTACCTAGTTGACGTCGTCGGATCACTCACATGGGTTGCAGCTCATCAGCTGTGATCAACTGCAACGATCGTAATTGAGGAATTTTGTACCCTAACCTTTTGTTTCTATCGTACATTAATTGAGGAATTTTGTACCTTAACTTTTTGTATCTATCGTACATTAATTGAGGAATTTTGTATCATTTTTTGGATTTTGTACCAGCAGTCATATATTCTTGGAAATGTCAACATTCCTTTTCATTCTGGCCCTCCCGTAGTTTTGGAGCAGATCTGCTCGCAGAGCACATCCATTGCAGCTTTAAAAATTACTTCATATCTCAATGAACGTACTCATCAATATGTATAATAATTAATGAAGCGCTTGAAAATTCTTCGAAAAATGTGCCAAGCTTTCGTTCGCTTCGTCGTCTATTTATTTTTGGAGGCTTGGTACTTGTTATTCCTGGCTTTGTTTCTTGTAATCGCTATAATTAATGGTTTTCCTCTAATCTCCATGGGTAATAGTCACGCGGATGGTCACGCGGTTTTTTTCTTTTCATCCCCAAGATTGATAGGGTTTCCTGTCAACCCCTCGATAATTCGTTTTTTCTGTCATCCCCATGATAAATAGGTTTTCCTATCATCCCTGTAAGATTTTCCTTCCATTCAAATGGTATTTCTGTTACTTATTTCCGTGATCTTCTCTGTATCATTTTGGTGATCTCAACCGTGCCGTCGATGTAGTGTGATTTCTGAACGATACATTCAAATTAGATGCTCCGATTGCACAACATATTTTCATTTTCGAATCAACTGCAAATTGATGTCGAATATAATCGAGGAGCGACAAAAACCACTTAATAATGTCTATTTGGTAATTCTGTTGCACAATGGACGCTGGCTGTTCATGTCCTGAAATCAGGAACTACATCGATAAAGATTTGAGGAATTGATCCTTTTTCATCTGGGATGCTACACAGCGAGGGTATCTTAAAGTACCCTTGCGCAACATTATATTAAACATTGTACAGCTGGGGTACTGTACAGCACGTTTACGCATCAGCGTTAACATGTAACTCTTCAGCTTGCAAGCAAATGATCAACGCTAAGAAGAAAAAATGTTGGCGGATAAAAACAAATACAGCAAGGTCACATTATTTCTGAAACAACGGCCATTTCGTTGACAGACTAAATATCAGAAAAGAACATGATGTTATGCTACACTAAATCAGTATTATCAGGATTTATTAAGATATCATAATACTCCTAATTTTCAAGAAAAAATCATTACTTCCTACATCCATATCTTGTTAGTTATAGTTATTTTATCACCCATGTAATAAGAAATTTACATGTTTATTATACCTACTGCTCAGAATATAACCACGAACAAAAACATACATCGCAAAGTACTCGTCTACGCTACAATGCAACAATGGCGATAAAATCCTGCACGTAAATTTAAGTTGCACACTAAAAAGACACTCGAAAAATCAGAAGCCAATTTTTTTCCATCATCAGCAGATGCAAGGCAGATTTATGGGTCATGGCTGATGGCTTTGAGATACACATTTCAAGAGTGCGGAAAAACCGTTCAAGAAATTTCCATAAAACTCAGTTGAGAAGTTATTTTGCAAAGCTTTTTCCGAAAATTTTCAGTGATATTGCCATGAAATACATTAATTATTAGATGACATTTCAACAGTGGTAGTGCGAAGACAACGACTGTTTAGCCTTGAGCTCCCAGGGCCCGCTTCTGCTGTTGAATTTTAAAGCTGGAAGCTAAGCTCTCGTGATAAGACAAGGCAGTTCTCCGAACAGGTGAGATCTTACAGTAAAACGCATTTCTTTCGAAATGTGTTATCACAATTAATCAATCTATGCATGTAAAGTGAAAATCAAGGCCATAAGGTCATGACCCTATTTTAAACATGATTAGTCAGTGAGATGAGGCGTTGTACGATTGTTTCGTGAGTGCAATTGCTGATGCCATTTTTGAGTTGTTTTAATTTTTTTCGCAATCAATCGCTCAAATTCTTCTCGTTTTAAATATCTTTGCAGTCGTATTGGAAGTGAAAATAACATAAATAAGTGGTGCTTACTAGTGAAAAAATTAAGAAAGAAAAACTAAATGTACATTAAATCTTCCAATTTTGCAACTGCGCATAAAGAGCGTGGTGTGTGAGGGTACGCACTGTCATGAAGAATAAAGTCTTCTCAATATAGAGATTAATTCAGTTTGTACTTGATTTTCGCGCATCCAATGCTAATTTGTAGATAAGAGAATAGAATACAGAAAAGATTATAAAAGAATTTGGAAACGGAAACAAGAAAAGCAGCCCAATCTTGGGTTCCCAAGTTTCGTCCCTGCATTCAGCAATCATGCAGAGGCACCAAAGAAACACACGTACGTTATCAATTTTCACGCATGTAAACCAGCAGATTCATTTAATCCCGATATCTCTAGACGCGACCGCTAAGCAAAGTTGGCCCCTGACTTGACTGTTTTTGCTTTAAAATAACTATAAAATGGCATTGTAACAATTAATATTGGTAATACCAGAGCCAAGATCACCTGTTCTTTCACGTCATGTTGCAGTTACCATCTGATTAGGCATTACCAATAGAACAGTCAGTATATCGTATAAAAAATACGTTTTCTGATAATACCTAATAAATTGAGTTCATATTTTCTCTTTAAATCAATAGACAGTTCTTGTTAACCCTCGTACTTAAGAATATTGCGTGATTGCCGACCCTGAAATGGTCAAGGAAAAATTACAGTTAGAATAATAGTTAAATTTAAGTTAGGGAATGGTAGGTTTAAATAGGACGACTGCCTTGTGTACAACTGCCTTGTAATAAATGTTTTCCATGATTAATGCTTATCAGATTAGTTAACTATGGTATAAATAGTGTTGTCTTGAACATATATTACCTGTTTTAAATATAATTTTACCCCAATAAAAGCATGAGTTATGTTTAGTTTCACTATGTCCTTACAATTGGCGACAGCAGTAAGCGGGTAACACCTGAAGAAGCTAACAAAAGTTTCGGAAGCTCTGGTCTACACTACATCTCCAATTGGAGTATCATTCATCGTGTGTATGAAGTGTCAATTTTTACGTCCAAAGTATTTTACCGCGTACAAAGTATTTTACCGCGTTAAACCTCATTTCACAAATTTTTTATCCATTGGAGAAGACGATTGAGGTCTGTTCGAATAGTAGTTTTGTCTCACTCGATCAACGCCTGTGAAAAACTTTCCTTTCATTCTCGAATTTGTCTATTCTACCCATGTTTCTGAGGTCTAGGTCGTTTATGTAGATGAGAATGAAGAGTAGCAAGAAAAAGCAGGAATACATGGCTGCTATGACTGTTCTTCCTCATGAAAAGCAAATAATTGATTTCCTTTGTCGACCTTAATACAGGCTCCGCTGTTATTTTACTGATACTGGGTTTCGGACACTGGGTTGGAGATTCTGGGTTAGAGATTAACTCTGGATTAGAGATTTCTTTGGGCACATGGCACTGGGGCATTGGAACAGAGATACCTTTGCGTTTCGATTTTGTTCTGTTTTTGAACTCCTTGCGATCGTTCACTTCTCGTCGCTTGTAGCAATTTAGTGAGAAAGTTTTTATTTTTAAATTAACAAATATAGTGTGCACTGCATTTCTCTTCGTTAGTTGTGTCTACATCATTCAGATCATTTGGTACCATAAAGAACCGTGAAAAGCTAATGTAGGTTAAGGACACCGAACGCTTTTTTCCTATGATTTTTTATAAATAAGAAAAATACTTCGAGATTAAAATAAGCTTTGAGGTATTCAGAGCATGTTTGTAGCATTTGAATTTAAGCGCGTTTTAGCGGCTGGGCACAACAGGCATGGAAGCGTCCGTGTTCACCCTTCATTGCTTAAAGTAGCTCAGTGACGCCACACAATATGTGTAATTATTGAAACATTCGGTTAGCCCAAATAGAACAAGCGCACTTACAGAGAAAAGTAGAAGACGTTTATTTATTTCAACTTCAGAATTCCTTGTGGTAGAAGAAGACTTCTGAAAACGATGGTGTTCGATAGAGTTAGTGACGTCAACTGTCAGTGTTGTTGCGCTCGTGCTCACTCTTTCTGTGTGGAGTGACAGGACTAGTATGTAAATACATGATACTATTGATTTCCCGTTTAATGTCTAGAAAAGAAAATAACAGCTGAGGGCTGGTCCTACTTGATCTCAAGCTTCCCATGAAAGCAGAGCAGTTAAATTAAACACTTTCTGATGGTAACCATACTTTTTGTCTACTTTTTGAAAATTGGAAATTTTTTACTTGGCCTATTTGGGCATTTCACTCTAATATCAAATGTTTCAATGTATCAAACATTCGATTTTCAAACTTTTTTCTCGAAAATTTCGATAGTTGTGATAACATAGAGTTTCACGGTTTGTTTTCCAAGTTCCTCAAGATGCGGTTACCGACAACTTAACCTAAAGTCTATAATGGGTATTTCGTTTCTTTCCATGGTACTTTCCCTAAGCGTTCATACCCTCGGTACAAGCCTTCCCTGGATGAAATTCTGAAAGTATTTTGGAGCAGTTTTAGATCTTTGATGAGTTACCCTCGAGTCAAACAGTCTCGAGACGAGATTTACCATCTCCCGATAGTCTGAAGCACTACATGCAGCGTACAGTTGTAAACCTGAAGTTAACATGTTTCTCTACATTAAAATCTACACGGTTATTATCTCATATGCAAGCGAGAAGCAGTTGTTGGGAGGAGTACATCTGCCAGGAAAAAGATTGTGTCGTGTGAACATTTTCGCAAACTAAGTTTAAAAAAGGCGAAACACCTGACTAACTATTCATTTCCCTCTCTCTCTCTGTGAACGGAACATCCAACTGTCTAACTTGTTAGATTTCGCGTTCTTTTGACAAGTTTTAGTCGTCCTTCAGTCCCACACACATAACCTCAGCTGCTAGCATAAACAAAACAAAGGAGCAAATATTAACACTTTGACCGCAATTGGTTACACTGAAGTTCAATATTCAACTCTAATTTAAAGTCAATATTGTAGCGAACAATATCGCAAATGGCAAACATTAACTGAATCGTTCCTTCACTTAGTTTTAATTAAGCATTCGTGAAAATTGAGTTTGTGACTACTGGACGGTTAGCAGCATTATGAAAATCCCTACAGTGGCCACCGGTGGCGCAAGTTGCAGTCAAGGTGTTAAGTACAGGAAATATTTGATGCTATGAATTGAATAAAATAGGTTGGAAGATGTCAAGAGAATTAAGCTGAGTGGTCCATTTTCTTGATGTTACCCCAAGTCCCGTGTCGTCAGACATTAACCACCCACAGGCACCTGAGTAAGAATTAACCACATGTCTCTGCTAATTCCTGGCAGAGATGTACTGAGTGGCAATTTTGCTTAACACGTTTCCTGCGATGGGTTAATATGTTCACCTCGTTTCCGTTGTTGTTGACGGTTGGTTGGGTTAGGTTGTAACGAACAGAATTGACAAATCAACTTGACTACTCAAATACATTTTTATCCATAATAAGAAATATGAAAATACCATATGCACGCTAACATTTCACATCGTATGATAACAGTTATTTTTTAAAAGATCGCGAAACAGCTGAAATGCAATTTCTACAATCATTTAGTGTAGAAAGCAATTTTTAAAATAACTAACATTATCTGGATCGCGCGTTCATTTAGCTTTCATTAAATATTTATAAAAATTGAGTTAGTGATTGAGGGTAGGTCTGTAGCATTATGAAAATCCTATCAGTGACCGCCGGTGGGTTCTTTCGCATGAAACAAATAAATTGCAATTTTCTCACAGACTCCACCCTAGAACTTAAGTTTAAGCTAGCTTACCGTCATCGAAATTTGTTTCTAGTGAAGCGAGGACACTGGGGCTGAATTGCTTAAATTTTCGCCGAATAAGAGAACCCAAAATTTGAAATGGTAGAAGCACAATGGCCATTTGAAACATTCCTTTTTTTGTTCAAGGAAATTTAACTTGAATTTTACACACAACGTTCAACGAGTAAAAAAAAAATACAACCGTACATGTACACAACCGGGTCAGCACAGTGGAGTAAACAGCGTATATAAAGTTAAATTGGAGGGCAAATATGCAGAGTGGCCTTACCCACAAAACACTAAATTTTAGGACACTCAAGTTAGAGGCGTGGTGTTTATCGCAGGGTTGCCAAACTGGCTCTTCCTAGCCAAGTTACTAACTAGGAACTAATTCGGAACTAGGCCGCTCTGCCTGAAAGACATCTACGCCGCTATGAGGTGAAATTATCACTTAATCCGCTATGCCAGTTTTGACCTCTGATTTGTGGGTTAGGCCACTCTGTATATTTGCCCTCCATTATTCTTGTGGACATCTGTGCACGCCCCCAGCAGTCAAACTCCGCATTGGTGGAAGGAACTGTGAAGGACACGCTATCATTTATTTCTTATTTTTTCATTTTCGGAGCGATGCTTTATGACCTTGAGCTTTTAGATCATAAATTCTGCCAGCTTAGTAAAATAATTGAAGGAAAAATGGCGTGTAATATCGAATATTTTCAATAATATAAACCTAAATAGATGGTGCTTCGTCTAGACATTCATCGCACACGGCCTGCTGCTGGCACACAAATATTATACTTTTAAAATGGCTTGCTATTTACACAACGCATGTTTTATAAAGAATGAAATTCAACTTCAACATTGAAACCTGTTTTTCAAGCTTCTTTTTCTGAAAAAAATGAATTATTAGAAATATATAACTGGACAAAGATCACAGATGTGTGCCCTCGATGTTTAACCTAATTTTCGGTAATCGCGATTCTCAACGAATATTTTGAATAATCAGCGGGTTTTAACAAATGCAAGTCAGTCAAATATTTTTCGCGTCTCTCATACATTAATAGGCTACATTGACAGGTCACGAGCTTCATGAAAAATTTAGTTAGTTGTATTAATATTTATTCGTTTGGTAAAACCAACGCACGTTATTAATTAACTTACTCAAAGTTTGGCCTCCATTACAGTTTAGTTGAGCGAGTCTTGTACAGCAACTCACGGAAATTAACACGTTTCCTGCGAAGAAACCCACCGGTGGTCACTGAGGGGATTTTCATGACGCTGCTGACCGACCAACAGTCACGAACGCAATTTTCATGAATGTATGACGAAAACTAAATGAAGGCTCGATCTATTTTATGCTCGTCATTTTCCAAATTGATCTCTAAAATGAACTCGAATTTAAGTTAGATGTTGAAGTTCAGTTTAACCAGCAGCAATTAATTTGTTAAACGGCTGTACAAGAGCACAAAATGTCCATATCTTGCAGACAGCTCACGGTGCTGGTGGATGCAAGCGTTAATATCAAGGGAAACAAAATCGAAGAAACTCGTGCGAGACGTCGGTTGCACGGAACACCGGCCTCCTCCACAAGAAGGGGAAAAGCACAGAATGAAAAAGCAACAAAAGATACAAACTAAACTAAAAGATAAAAGATTTTACTTCAGCAACTGCAATTCTAAGCCCACGACAGACTTCTGCAACGAGCGTTGCAACACATGCCGTCGGGATTCTACATATTTAAGAGCATTAGGTTCTACAAGATACACCCAAAAACTATTTTTCAGCAAATGACTTCCAAAGTGGATCCTTGAGTACGAATTGAAACTTATATTCGGCACACAAAAAGTGGAAAAAAATTCAACCACGACTATGGATTCCTTTCCGTTGAAATTTTCTATGGCAACTTAAAAATTTGAGTTTGTCTCAAAATAACTCAATTTACAATGACCTCAGTCACCATACAGCAAACAGAGTTTGAAACTTCGTCAAGAAACGAACGGGCGAGACAACACCGTTCTATTTTAAACTTGATTTAGTGCGTCTAAAGTGCTGTGGGATTTATAAACTGGAGCTTTGGTGAACGTCTACGTGATGCTGTAAATCATTTATCTAATCTTGATAAGACAGAGCTGCTGCTGCTGCTGCAGGCCTTCCTTTGCTTCTGAAGAGTCGCACCTCCAGGCTTCACTTAAATTCTTGTATGCAAACTCAGCTAGCACCATTTATGGCCGTACTATTTGTGCTACATGGTCACCGTACTCCCTCGGCCGTACTTGTGCTACATGGACACCGTACTCCCTCGGCCGTACTTGTGCTACATGGTCACCGTACTCCCTCGGCCGTACTTGTGCTACATGGTCACCGTACTCCTTCGGCCGTACTCATCTGTGTTACACGGTCACTGTAGGCCCTCAGTCGTTCTTCTACCTCACGCTAACCATAGCGTCACAGCCGTAATTATTGTGCTGGGCGGTAACCGTTGCCACACGGCCGTACTTGCTTGAACTACTCGGTAGCCATAACCCCCAGCCGTATACGGCTGTAGTTTAGGAAGTGGAGATCATTCATGCCACCACCGTACTTTCAGGATATTCAAATGAAGAGACTGGTCATTTGTGTAATTGAGCATGAATTCATTTTGAAATCTATAGAACTGTGCTGTCATAAAATATAAATTCTTCATGATTTTACAACTGAACCAACCTAATTTGTATAAAAATTCCGTGTTTTCCATCAATCACAATTCCCCAGGTGAACAGAGTAGAGAATCCCTGGGAAAAAGTATTAATCAACTGTGTTGAAGACCTTGTTTATCATTCATCAGTTTTATTCGTAATTCTCATCTGAACCTCCACATAATTTCCACACTGTCGTGTAGGAACTAACGTTTAATTAACTGCGAGCAAATATAGTAACGGCTTACGTAGACGAGCCCGACTAACTCGTGCAGCGCAAAATTCTATCTTTTAATTGCTCAAATATTTTTTTTGACTTATTTATCATGATTGAAGGAACACAATCCGTACCTTTTTTTTAAATTAACCTAACACATTTGATGCTACTACAGCACGAGATCTACCGCCATATATCACCTACACAGGCGCAGTTTGAGATGCATATATGAAGCGTTTGTTACTAAGTTAAATGTCTGAAAATAAGAAATATCCATAAGTAACCAAACCTAACCTCACGCTATAGTACTAGCTAGAGTAGATCTCATGCTCTAGTGTGGTGGACCTCACGCTATAGCAGCACCCAACATTTTATACTTTTCAACGTTCGGAGAAACAAAGTTTGCTCGAGGATGATCTTGGGGCTCTGTAGAACGCTCGCCTCGTATCTCTATCAGTTTTAACACCGATTCTGAGAAGACTGGACTTATCAGCAGCTTTGCGTGCGTAAAGTGTCGTATAAACTTGTGTGCATTTGTGTTGTGTACGCTCCGACATCCCATTACTCGACTGAGTACAACGGTTATAGTCTATTCAAAGGTTGTCTTTGAAATATCTCCCAAATAAAACGATTAACGTCAGAACCAGGTACAACTACTGTTCCAGGTACTGTCTACTGTTCCAGTGTCTAAAGATCACATTTTAAATAACACATTAACCGCCATGGTTTAAACTAAAGATTAAAATTCAACTCAAATTTAAAGTCAACAGTAAACATGAACTGGATCGTGCTTTCATTTAGCTTTAATTGAGACTCAAACCTAGACCTTAACTCAAAGAACGGACAAAAAGATAGTTTCAACCTCTTCACGTAAAGTGTTTAGCTCGTAATTGCTGTTTTTAAGAAGAATAATAACCTGTTTTTGCTGTTATTTCTTCGTTAACGATTGCGAAAGGATGTACGTACCGTCAGACGTCGGTGTGTTGACTACTGCTCAGGCCTTCACAAAATAAAGTAGGAACGTTAATTATACATAAAACTGTAGCATTTGAATTAACATTGCACTATTCTACTCAATAATACAAATATGAGCATTCATTTACTGATAATCCCCCAAAAATCCAGAGATGCAAAAATTGAGATCAATCCCGATCACGTAGCTGATGTTGGTACACTTCTAGCAAAACTATCTACCGATCTACCGACCTGAACTTTTAGTCTTTTTCTCGCTGCTGACCGCTTTAGGAGTCAGGAAGTGTTGTGGTGTGAGATTTTCAAATCAAATTGGCCAAAGAAAACCCGGTTTAATGCAGGCCCATTTTATTCAGCATCTTCATCGTAATGCAACAAGCCATTGCCGTATATACATATTCCAACTATGCACACAGGACACAGCGTACAAAGCAACAACAAGGGTTTGTAGCAGGGTATTTCATATAACTTGGTACGGTACACAACGCAGCCTAGTTGACATTATAAGTTAAGGTAATGTAGTATCACATCTTACGGCCGCTTGCTCTCATCCCTTTGCTGTCTTCGCTCACATGCTCAAGTCCTGCTCGCCTTCCTCAATATTACTCGTTGTGTTCCAGGAATAATTATAATTTACAAAATCCTTACTGAATGAATTGGGCATAAACATCTAATAATTATTGGGGCATTAAATATCCGATATAATTATTCATTATTATTAACCATTAATCGCAATGTCGTTCTGTTCGCCAACCACGTTGCGTTTGTAGACAGACACATTTTTTTAAAGGGAAAACTTTCATTTTCGGAGACGAGCTAGCACACATGTTTGTAAACAAGAATCTGCGATGTCCATTAATTGCCTATTCGATGCAAGTGTGCGTTTTGTTTCACGTGTAAAAGTATCCATTTTTATGGCATAATATTTAGAAGAAAGTCTTGATACTTAGCACACATCGAGAGAAGTAAAAATAGAATATTTGTGGCCAGAGTCGAGTAATTTGTGGGTTAATCGTTATGGCTAGAAACACACGTTTATTTTTAGTAAGAAGTGCATCAGAATAAAAACGCAGCATATAACGAAGAGACGCTTATCACTTGAGAAAACTAGGTGGAGCGAAGCATGGAGGCTCGCACGTCTCATGATAAGAGCTTGAGACAAAAAGATTGCAGCATCGTGCGTGTCATCGAGGATTGCAAAGGTTACACACGAACAACGATTACCCAGAAGAGACATTGATTGGCGATTTTTGATCAATTTTACTTTCATTAAATATTACTTTCATAGTAATTTCATTAAATTACATCCTCAGCACTACTTAGGCGCTCACTTTGTCAGGCAACTCACACAGTCTGAGATGAAACGGTGCTAATCGACGCAACAAAGAAGTGACTTCGTATTAAAATGCAACCAAGAAAAACGCTCGCAGAAGCTTGTGAATTCAGAAGCTGCGGTTATCATACTCTTCGTTTGTTCCTGATGTTAGGAAAATATGTCAGGATGTAGCTGTTGTCAGGAAGAAAATTACATGGCCTATCAGTGACACGAGGTAGCCTGTGACTGACAGGAAGCTTCTGACTGTGATATCTTTGAAGGTTACGCTGCTCTGATTTATTTTTGTATTTTCCACAGCGTGTTGACCTCTGTACTAGACCTCGATGACTGTTCAAGTATTGAGGTCAATTTATATTGTAGATTGAGTTACTTATGGGATTTTAAAATGGTGTTTATTCAGTAACCTTGCGTGCTTTTGGATGGTTGAAGGTTGAAAATAAGACTCAAATAGTTAGTGTTGTTATTTTATGACAGGCGAGAAGGGCAATTGCTCATGGAAGTAAGATGAACAAATGTAAGAGTATTTCATATGTAGAAATTTATTAGTGCCCGCTTAATAATATGGATGATGTGCTTCCATAATCTTATATTGAGAACATCCATATTATCAAGCGCTAGTGTCATTTTGTGGGTCATTTCATGAAAAAGCCTCCGTTTGAAAACGGTCCCGCTCAACTGCAGCAAGAGCATAAAAAGCTCCTCAGGTCGCGAGGAAGTACTTTGGAAGCGTCGTGGAAAGGAGAAATGATAAATTGTCCGGGAAATGTCGCACGCAGCATCTAAAGTCTGCGTAAAATGTCGTACTGCAACGTCAAACACTAGCACGCGATAATCAAAGACGTGCGGAGAGCTGCAAAATTTGTATTTTTTGGACACTTTGACTACATGAAGATTTTTTCCAAATGCCTCGTACTCTTGGAAGAATTTTTAACATCCGCTTTCTACGCGAGTGAAACTTAGGCGGCAAAACTACACGATAAAATATATAAATCGCACGCACATAGTGTTACGTAAATTAGAAGTTAATATTTGGAAGTTAGCAATTTTAAGTTAGCAATTTGTTTTCATTTGAGATCAACCATAGTCAAGATAGGAGATATGTGTTGTTCAGTTTCTTCAAATGTCGTTGGTGCCAATGAATGTATGTGTTCAATGCAAGTCCTTGTCGTAAGATGCATCGAACTATAGATCACAAATGTTTAGCTTATTGAACAGAACAATAGTTTCCCTGCCAAATTTCCAGTGTGCTTTAAATTATGAGAGTATGTCAAGCTGTCGACGTGTTGCTCTGCATTTTTTCTTACGACACTTTTCAAAAATAAACATAATACATTCTTATTTCTACGCAGTCATGTAAGGGAAAACACAAGCTGTCACCAGATGCCCAAGTGAGTTTTTGAGGAACTTCGGTAATTGAGAAATCAGTGCAGTGGATGTCAATCCAATAAAGTGTTTTTTTTTTGGTTTCAGAAGTTTGTACCTGAAATTTGCGCCTTTAAGGTTCGACTCTTATTAATTTTAAAATTTAACAGACATCGAACAGGGAAGGAACTAAAATCAAGACTCTGTACGACTACAAAATACTACGAGATCGTTTCAGGTTGAGCTGCGCAGTGACAGGTTTAGGTAAAAGCCGCTATTTTACAAATAAAAAATGTTCTAGCGTTGCGAAATGAAATGAAGGCTGTTATCTTCACGAGTCCAATAAGGGAAACCAGTTAGACGCAAGTATTTCTTTTGCATTTTCTTCACATAACCTGTCTCTTGTTCTACCACACCACACCTCAATTGGTTACACTGGAGTTACTCAAGTATTCGCAGTTTTGGATGATTGGTATTCATAATATACATAGAAAGCATTTCCATAAACTTAAATTCCTCGTCACATGATATCCGTCTCGATCTTTTTTATAGAAGAAGGAAGGGTGGTGGTATCATTGAGCCTCTGGTAGCTCTGTTTCGAAACGTCACGTTTGCCAATGAGTGGCGTCGCGATAGGCTGGTGCTGCTGCTTGTGTTGATACTGCTGCACCGAGAATTTGTGCGAGGGTGCCATGGGCCTAACGCCGATGCTGGGAGGCTGGATACCGTGCGATTTTTCTATGGCAAAATGGGATCTGAGGGATGGATGGATGGTCCGAGGGGGAACTGAGGCAGGCCTCTGCATGCTTTTCGATATGACTGAAGTTGAGCTGCTGCATCCTGATGATGCAGGTACGCAGGCGATTGGGTGTAAGATGCAACTGGCGCTTGCCAAGTTGACTTGTTGAAATAGATTACCTTGTGAGTTGGGCCTCTGGATTTGATTTATTGGATGCCTACTTAAATCCGGCTGACTGGACCGTTTTCCAGCGCTGTATGATCTCTGGGTCGTAACTGGACGCTGGAATTCATTTTCCTTCCACGATTTCTCCACTAGAGAAGAGTTGTTCGAACAGCTTGTATCGGAGCTCGAATCTGTGTGGATGGCACGATTATTTAGTCTCAACTCAGGTGAATTGAACCGGGCCTTAACAGAACAATTTTCACTCACGGTTTGGTCCTTCCATGTTACATTCTGTGTGGATGTCATACCCCCCGTCCCGGCATTCATGGACCAACTTCGAGATGACGATGGACCATAGGAAGAAAACTTATCTCCCCCTTCGCGGTCTAACACGGGAGTCTTCAAAATTCCACTCACCACAGGAGTCGTTGAAGGTTTATTCACGTGATAAGTTTCTAAGATTTGGGAAGTTTTTTTATTATTACAAGTTTCTCTAGCGTTGTGCATTGAAGTGGGATTCTTTTTAGGTAAGGTAGCGATGTTGTTGCCCAGCAAAGGTTCGCTGTAGGGACACGAGGAAGTTTGTGTCGACTCGATGGATGACTCGAAGGTAGTTGAAGATGGGGCGTAGCCGTGTGACTTTGTGGAAACGCTCGTTTTGGCGACGTCGGTGGAAGGTTTGAGTGTTGCTGTATTTTTGTCGGTAGAGGAGGTGGTGGCAGGGAGGGAGGGTGCCGTGAGGGGTCGGGCAGTGCACGAGGTCTCCCACGAACTCATGGCAGATTTCACGGATGCTGCAGACAAAGCTCGCTTCCGGAATTTGCGCAGTTCACCGTCTTCGTCCGGTCCGGATGTCTGAAAGCAGGAACAACATTCACCGAATATTCTTGCAGAAAAGTAGAACGACTGATGCAAAATGTGTGAATGAATAACACAACTGATATTCGAATTCTACACGAACTCATAGAGACAAATTAAATCCAGTTTTTTTCAGACATCCATTCTCCGAAACAAACATGTTAGCTGAGTAACATGGCTAATTGATTTTCATCTGAGCCACACCAGCAGAGCCACACCAGCAGAGCCACACCTGCAGAGCCACACCAGCAGAGCCACACCAGCAG
>JACJUY010002628.1:29084-61067 GCA_014220935.1 Platorchestia sp. MABIK | reverse complement strand
TGTAGAATATCGGGCATCCAGGCCAGCGCGTGTAGCATACCAGGCATCAAGGGCAGCGTGTGTAGAATATCGGGCATCCAGAGCAGCGCGTGTAGCATATCAGGCATCAAGGGCAGCGTGTGTAGAATATCGGGCATCCAGAGCAGCGCGTGTAGCATATCAGGCATCAAGGGCAGCGTGTGTAGAATATCGGGCATCCAGGGCAGCGCTTGTTTTAAGTAATTGTCGTCAGAATGATTCGAAAAGTATGAATTTTTCCAGTTGCGAGAAGAGATTTTGAATAAACGTTTCGATAAGTAGAAAATGGCCGCAGGATTAGATGGAATGCAAAATTCTGGCATGCTACCGACACGAATAATTTCAGTCTCTAATAAGGAAAGTGGCGATACAAAGCTCACTTGAAAATTTAAAATGAGGTTCCGTGTGAATGAAATTATGAATTAAATACCTATTGTTGATGGTTGGAATGTTGTATTTAATTAGAAAAGAATGAACATGAATAAAAATAATTGTTAGCTAATAATTATTATACCAAGACACCAGGTTATGTTTTTTATTTTAAAAACACCCAATGCCATACTTTCATTTGGCCTAACAAAAGTATATTTTGATTCTTAAATTAGAGTAGACGAGTTAGTTTGAGCCTCCCCATGCAACCACACAAGGTGTTCCCAAGAGAGAAATAATGAAGACACCATTTAGTATGGAGTTGAGAAATATATGAATCTATCTCAGAATCTATGCGAAAGCTGAGTTCCAACGCAAGATCCTTAGCGCAAAGAAACAGTAAGTTCATATGAAAATTTATAAAACAAGATGACAGTTGAAAAAGAGAGTAGAAGGTGCTGAAAAAAACAGGACAGCAGTGAACCAGAAAAATATTGGGCTGTAACAAAAATAACAAATTCATTTTGTTTCAATAAAAAAAGGCATACCTAAACTTAAGATCTTGATCTCACATTTTCCCAGAAAATGGCAATTCCCACGAATACAATAGATGTAGCCCTTGAGGGGCTTGATTATTGAAAGAGAACAATGTATTTCTTTGTTTTATAATGACAAACTATTATACTTCAGCATAGAGTTGTACTGTATTAAACTACTGTATATGTAAATGGAATACATACGAAAGTGTATATTAAATCTAAATTGCACTGTTATAAGACACTTAATTACTTACACAAAAAACATTTGAACTAAGAAGATGAAATCGTCCTCCAGATAAGGGCAAGATATGCGCAGGCTTACAGAACTGATGTGAAGCTTATATAAAGTATCACCGGATGTTATAAACTTTAAAAAATTTATAGGTACATGTATAACATGTAGTCAATGCGAAATTGGTTGTTTTTCCCGTGACTTTGTTATATTTGCTTGTTGATAACGCATGCAGCATTCCTTCGCTACTTCGAGGTTCGACTATCGCAGATTCACGACATCGCGAGTTTCTAAAGTACGTATGTGAAAAGTATTTTGTAAAGCTTCGCGTAAAACATAATTATCGCTTAATCGTAGTTTCTGTAATTAACAGGGTACAGTACAGGAAGGCTTTTAAGAGTTCAAATATACGTCAAATAAATTTGGTACAAATGCTGTTCCTACTTCGCTGAAATTCAGTTATCGCGGCCGGTCTCGGAACCAACCAACCGCGACAAACGAGGGATCACTGTACCTATCAATTAAATGCGAGACCACCTCGTCACGCCACACGTTTTGTTGCGACACACATAAGTAAAATACACATTTGCTCACGTGTATTTTTAGATCTTTTGCACTTAATGAGCGACGGCATAACTTTACTTAGTTCTCATGATGACATAACTTAGTCATGATGATGACGTAACTTATATAGTTCATAATGACTTAGATTGCGTTCTTTCCAAGATGAACTTAAAGCCTCACTCCGTTACTGGAAGTATAAGGTATTAGTTCTGTAAGATATCACATACGTTAACTGCAGATACAAACAGACTCTATCTCTAGGGGATAACAATTATTGTACCTCCGGGAATTAGCGATCCTAAGGGAAAAATGTGAGAGCCCGACTTGAGAGGTAGGCCTTTTCTTTGTTGAAATAAAGTAGACTTTTGGTTTTGTTCAGAACAATTTTTTCATTCTTTTTCGATTCAAAATTGTCATTGTTTCCAGCCGCTACTATTTTCCTTTTCAACGTTTATCTTGCCTCCTAAACTTCTTTCCTAACTTGCTGCTTCAATACGCATGGTATCTCATGTGGGACCTAACCTTGAGCACTAAATGGGGCCCTCGTCCTTCCTCTTTTTAGAACCTTTGTTGTGGTTAAGGAGGCTCAAACTAATTTATAATCTAATTGACCAACGCACACTACAGTGACGCCTAACTCAGCTTTCTCTGCTCGCCCTTGTTGTTGCGACATTTTGTCCACCTCACATTTGACGAACATGTTCTGTTTAAACATTATTTTATGCGCAAAATTTCCATGGCCGTTTGCTGCAAATGCATGCAAAATTTCCTTGGCCATTTGCTGCAAAGGCATGCAAAATTTCCTTGGCCATTTGTTGCAAATGCATGCAAAATTTCCTTGGCCATTTGCTGCAAAGGCATACAAAATTTCCTTGGCCATTTGCTGCAAAGGCAGGCAAAATTTCCTTTCCATTTGCTGCAAATGCATGCGAAATTTCCTTGGCCATTTGCTGCAAAGGCATGCAAAATTTCCTTGGCCATTTGCTGCAAAAGCATGTAAAATTTCCTTGGCCATTTGCTGCAAATGCATGCAAAATTTCCTTGACCATTTGCTGCAAAGGCATGCAAAATTTCCTTGGCCATTTGCTGCAAATGCATACAAAATTTCCTTGACCATTTGCTGCAAATGCACCTCAGTAAAATTTGACAAGCAAATGCGCATCTACATGCAAAATGACACAAGCTGGGAGCTTATTCTTGTCATAATTTCATGTCTAGAGTTCAAATTAATCTCACTAGCATACGCGACAGAGCGCGTGTTGGCTGAAAGCAGAGCTTTGTTCCTGTACGCAAGGCTTCAATTATTTCGACATGAACTGAATTTACTCTAATATGAAATTTCATTTTCCATTAATATCATACATAAAGGTTTTGTCAGGCTTAAATGAGATTTCGAGTGTTGGTTTATGAGGCGTTGCGTACATGGGACAATTTCATGACTCGCACACAAATTACTTACTGCTCTAATCATACCGCATTGTGGAAACCAAGAGTTTCAATTTACTTTAGACTTGAATGTTACATCGGCCCCGAAATTGATTTTCAAGTCAAAGATAGAACTATGTTCACGTTATCTTGAGAATACGAAGACTCGCAAAGTCATGCTGCTTATGTTCTTTACCTAAACTGAACATGTTAAGGCGATCGGATGAAGCACAGTGACAGCGATTGGATGAAGCCCAGTCATGGCGGATCACTCGTATCCACGATACGGACATCCGATTCTCGGCCACGGATTTAATGTAAAAAATCGCTGCGATTTTGGTGATTTTTTAGAACGTTAGTTTTCTAGGAGATACCAGGAGCTCTACCAGCTCCCTCGGCCAGGATTAAGGGGCCTTGATAAAGCCTTATCTACAGATAGGGCAACGTCTCGGCCGACCGTGTCGCTTGGGTCCAGCAGGAACAATATTTCAGATGCGCGGGCTGCGATCAAGAAGATAAACTTCATTCAGTCTTTACTGCGTGCTTTTTAGACTCGAAATCACGCTGCGACTCACCTTCGCCCGCCCCGCCAGTAATGGGTACGAATGCAGCTAATCATTATTATCTTTACCATTAAGCACGGAAATAATTAACTCAAGTTATTTTGGTTTAGAGATGCATTCAGTAACTCCTAAATCTTTACCGTATTAACTTTTTAAAGTAGGTCAATAAAAAAGGGTATCTGTGCTAATCTAAAATTTAGAATTCTAAAATTAAAAATATCTAGACCCGTGAGGTAGAGAAGCCTGTATCACAGATACGATCATCACACACTTCTCAGCCATTCCATTCAAAAGTTGCAAAGGTTACGGAAAAAAACGTTATACACATGGCTGTACTACTGGTATGACTGGTAGGTTGTAGATATATTGTTTACCTTTTTATATTGTTGTTTATATATAGTCTAATTTTCGTAATAGTATGGGGTTTAGAATTATAGAATCTGGGGATTTAATCAAAGTGTTGTATTATTTTGTCCCCCACTGTAAGCATTCATTAGGTTCAAAGTTTCTCTTGTGAGATTTTTTTGCTGCTAATAATTATTGTGGACTTGTGACCTCGGCATTCCCATAATATCATCACAACCACACTATTATATGAACAGAGATAAATTTATGTAAAAAAGTCTCTCTCCTACTCTACACACGCGCTTTTACATTAAGAAGAATTGAAAAAATAAACATTCGAAGACTACAGTTGAGACAGCGATAAATTTACGCATAAATTTCTTCATTATACTACATGTTAACAACAAAAAGAACTGGAAAATAAACATTCTTCCCTGACGACAGCTGAGGCAAATCGAGCTGAGCGCTTGGGTTAATTACGGGCTAATTATATTTATCTTGTTCACACAATAATGGATGCACTGATTCTGGGTTTAAATCTTTTGGAATAACATACGATGCGAGAAAAATTTGAGGATATGTCGTTTTTGGTCCATTACACTCCCAAAGACAGGGTGGCGCATAAGTAACGCACCCTTATTTATTACTGCAATATACACTGGGTATCTGTAGACAGGATACGACATGTATATATACTTCAAGAATTCCTCTATCGTTTGCAATTACCCTTATCGTTATACCTTTCATAGTTTATTTATTATCAATTTTTTAAAAGGGTGCGTTACTTATGCACCACCCTGTATTTTATTATATTATTTTCTTACCCATTCAGAGTAAAATGTTAACCCGAGAAACGAAAAGGCATGCCATGGATCATAGCTGCTTCAACTGCGAAACTTGGGGAATTAAAAATCAGTAACATTACTTATGTTGCCAGATCATTTGTGTACATGATTGGATTCGAGGTAGAAGGATGTGATGGCAATGTTGCTCCAGTGGCAAAGAGAAAAAGGCATTCTCAAAGATGGGACACCTTAAGAACACCAGAATTTGCACGGATTGTTCAAAACATCATCGATGAGGACCCCGGATAATCGATGAGGACCATTGCCAAAGAACTTCATTGGACTAGCACAACTGTGGTACTTCAGGATAGTCGTCACAAGTCATATGTAATGAGGCAAGAGATTAGATTAGATTATAATTAAGTTAGTTTAAGCCTCCCTAACCTCCACAAGAAAGAGCTTATCGAAGAGAGGAAAGAGGAAGGCACCATTTAGGATGGAGATAAGAAAATGAAGAATCAATGCAGAAGGGACGTAGAAACAGTAAGTTGAGAAAGAAGTTCATGAAATAAGATACAAGTTGAGGAAGAAAGTCAGAGGTGCTGAAAAACAGGACAGTAGTGAACCGAAAATAGGTGGTCCTTGACATAACAAAAAAAAAACATTTTATTTCAACAAAAAGAAGGTCTACCTAACTCTCAGCTGGGGTCCTCACATTTTCCCCCTGGGAGCGCTAGTTCCCATAGATACAATAGTTGTATGCCCCTGAGGGGTAATGAGGCAAGACTAATTCGTACCAGCAGAGACACAGGAAAAAACAGTCTAATGCGTTCAAAACTGTAACTTAATAAATTCAGGAACGTCCACGAACGTGGCATGCTTTGATTATTCTCTGATGAAAAAAATCCAACCAGGATCAGAAGATTAACACACTGCGTGACAGTGAAGAGCACTCTTAGGTGCAGTGGATGGATAAAGTATCCAATGGAAGGCCATGAGTCTTTTGGCAAGGCTCAGTACTGTCTCACAAAGCCATAGTCACTCAAGATTAGTTATCAGAGAATTTTTACGATCATGTGACCCTCAACACGTGGCCTCCAAACTCGCCAGATTTAAATCTTGAGCACTATTTTGCGTGGAGCCTCGTTGAAAGGGAGTCTAACCGACCTCCTTTTAGCACCAGAATTTTACTGAAAGCCCCCATTGTCCAAGTGATGCACGAAATGAATAAGGACTAATTTGTTTCAGTTTGTCAGCGGTATCGGACTCGAATAGAAGCAGTCATTGAAGCTAAAGATGGTTTCATAGAATAATTTGATAAAAAACATCAAAGATATTTGGATGAATTTGATTTAAGCTTATAGTTTTTTGGCTAAAAATAGTGCTTGCATATAGTTGCTCGTAACATGTTAAACATTTGCTCAAACAGCCCTCGAACCTTGAAGAAGCCGTAACATAGGTAACTCTGATAATGACATCGCACAATCCGTAACTAGCGTTAGGACGTCGGATCAGCACCTACACTGGCGATGGTTTCCCACGAATAGTGGTAATAGACGAATAGGCGTATTAATCGATAACATCTACCATAACTATACAATGCGCATGTTATCGTAATCATCTGCAATAGCCGGTATTCGAGATAATCTTCAGAAAACGTGGAATTATTTGTGCCGCATTGTTGTCATTTGTGCTAGTCGTTTTATGTTGTACGACCATGCATCGGTAAAAGTCGACTACATAAATAATACTTAAAATAGCGTATAATATGAGGAAATGAGCATCACTTATTAGCATCACTAAGGATTTATTTAAATACGATGTCATTAATTTCAGGAGAATCGCCCTATGTATTGAAAGGAAATTGAATTTTCAATGAAAGTGATTTCCGTGAAAACGTCTCTCGAACTACGCTGTACGTACAGGGGGGACATCCAAAATGTTTCTTTCTGGATTTCTGATGTCGACGTGCAAACTGATTTGGAATTGAAATATTTAGTTAGTGATAGAACTATTTAATTGAGGCGCGCAATGAAGTATGGTGAAATATTTAGTTAGTGATAGAATTATTTAATTGAGGCGCGCAATGAAGTATGGTGAAATATTTAGTTAGTGATAGAATTATTTAATTGAGGCGCGCAATGAAGTACAATCTTACGCTGATTCCAAGCGATGAAAATAAATATAATAAGAATGACGTCAAACGACCAGCTTTAGATGGGCGTGATACCTTCACGAATGCTTCAGAAAATAAGCGAGTTCTTTTCTTAACTCAGACCACGCCAATTTGCGTCAATGTGTCGTAGAGCGCAGAAATAAGCTCAAAAAAGAACTAAAGAGTTAATAGATAAATTCACAAATTTTGAACATTCCTACTGGACCTTTCAATCCTGTCGACGTTTGCATTAACCATGGAAGTAACTTAACGAATCTTGTAAGTTTTCAACTCGAGCATAAAACATCTTCGAGCTTCTGTAATTCAGGAAAAATCAGCGGACATGACAGCAAGTCAGCTTTAAAACCAATAATGAATTCTGATGCTCCGAAAGATTAAATCAATGCTGTCGGTTCGCGGGAGCTTTTACTCGAGACGCCGAACTTGGATGCGGGCGAACAAACTACAACAACGACGGAAAAATAAGAGAGAAGAATCTCTTGATATCAGAATCATTCTTTACTAAACATTTCTGACACCCAAACCATCTAGTATTATAACAGAGCCAGGAATATAATGAAATAATTTTCGTACTTACGGTTGTTAATGTTGTGCGCTTGAGAAGAACCCTTGATTTAAGAATCATTCTTTCATGAACATATCTGACACCCAAACCTTCTTATATTATAACAGAGCCAGGAATACAGAGAAATAATTCTCGTATTTACGGTTGTTAATTTTGTGCGGTACACATTGTTTAAAGACTCTTTGGCTATCTGTAAACGAAGACAGGTAAGCCTAGAGCATGTCTTATGATCTTGAACTGCCCTGTTCCCCGATATAGCCTTCACTAGAGTAGCGATCGGATACCTTTGATCAAAACAAATCTACGGTGTCTCCGAATGGCCGCTGGACGCATTTGTGTCTCCATCGGGGAGTCTGAGCTAACCTTCTCTTGCATCGAACGGATCACAGTTGATGAAATTGTGCGGTCGATTCTCCCGAAATTCCAATGTGCGACACTGACAAAGCAACACCATAACACAGCTGTTGTCCCACAGCAACAAGACAACAAGCCCTCGGCCAAGCCTCAGCCTCAGTCAGGTGTGATCGCAACTGAGGTCATTGAATTCCAGGGAACAAGACGCGGCAGATGATAAAATTCAAAGGACCGTCAAAAAAAAGGATGCTCTATTCCAATCAATCAAGCCTGATTCATATCATCTTGTACATTGGTTTTTCAAATGCCTAATTACTAACACAAGGACGCAATGACGGCTACCCCGGTAAAGCCAGTACCCATTTCCGATACCTGGGTAGAGTGGGGAATTGTGGCTGAGTTCTCCCTTTTCTTAACGCATCCTGGAGGTGGACACAGAGTAATTATCGCACTCTGAGGCCCTCAACTCTCACTGTTAGACTGACGAACACTAGCGAGGTAACGTCATTCATTTCCATACTTTTTACTTTACTGAGTGTGAGCATCTGAAGGAAGCTCCGATGCATCCTTTATTTGGCACATAAATAGAAAGTGTGACATCTTTGATGTCTTTGTCAGGTAGAAATCAAAGGTTGATTGTCAAGGCTGTAAAAGAGGGACATCAAAAGGAGAGGAAACGAACATGTTAATTGACTGATAAATACAGCTTATTTATATTGCGCAATAATACCTGGAATACGGTATTTGCGACAAGCAAAGATGAAAGGCGTGAACAAGTTTGGCGTCTAATCAACCTCAGTGAATCTTTGAAGAGTATGAATTTGAAGAGTATGATGTTCATATTCCTGACGTTTGTAGAGATTTTTGATCGAAGAATGATATACAGGGAAATTAAATCAAATCCACGGTCATTCCTACTTACTAGCAATAATAATAACATTCAAGCCTATTAAAACTGTTTCAATTAATTTATATAGAAAAGATTTCCCAGGCGACATTTTTTTTAGCTAGTAAAATTTTGTACATCCTAACAGAGAATTTGAAGCATTCATTCCATTATTTTTAGCCGTACTTGTTTTCAAAGACACAATGATGAGGCAATCATTAGGACACGCTCTGACAGATCGCACTGTTCAACCGACGCTGAAACTTGAGTTTTAGCAATTTCCGGATTCTAGAAATTTTTAATTGTTCATTATTATTCTTCATTCGCATTTAAGTTGGCGCGTGCGACACGCGAGGGGAACAAAAGCATTCGCTCAATTTTTTAGCGGAATGTATTTCATAAATTTCTATTAAGTATTTAAAGTCACTTCCAGGAATATGCTCCGCATTTTCATATTCGGTCACGAAACAAAAAACGAAACAAAACACAAAGCTAAAAATACATGCAATGTAATATGAGTATGAATTATTATACAGCTGCAAAAGAACATTTGATGTAAGATCGCTGAAAACATGGAAAAGGACACACACACTCGCGAAAAAACACCAAGCACGTTTTCTTGTCATATTGTATAGTACGCAAGACTAAAAGTGTGGATTTCCCCTTTCTATTAGCTACGCCAAACAAATACAGAATTGTATATTTTAAGAGAACTACCGCAGGAGAGTTTATTCTAGGAAAAATCTGGCTCGAACTGAGTGCAATATTAATCGTGTGCTAAGGCCTTCATAGTTTTCCCGCAGATTTTATTTCAGGGAAGACGATTAATGGCAAAAATATGCTCCAATCATTCCTCTCACCGAAGGGTAAACCTGAGCCAGGATTAATGCGCAGAGGGGGGAATTTTTGTAAGGGATTTTGCGTTGATGGAATAAATCTATTTGAATGTTTATGCATGAATCCTTAATGCTTAAATTCGATTGTGTGTCAAACAGAGAGCTTGAAAACGATCGACTGCTGAAATGAACATGAATGAAACATAATTTCGCTCTATGTAAAGGTTAGTTATTCCAGAACACATTTCATTTCTTAAGCAAGGTTTCAATCAACATCACAAAAGCATGCTACAACAACAAAGTAAACCTGAATCCAACCCATTTACAGTTGCCAAACACTGTTGTTTCTTGCCCACTTAGCTTAGCAGTCATTGTTCCCCGAGAATATCGGGAAAAATCGCACTTCGGGGAAATATCTCACCTCAACGACTGGCTGTTGTAATTATTCCCTGAGAATATGGGGAAAAATGACAATTTGAGGGAAAATTTCACCTCGAAGATGTCCAATTGTCTTGTTTTAACTCCACTTAATTAATTAGTTGTCCCCAGAGAATACGGGGAAAAACCCGCAATTTTGGGAAATACCTCACCTCAGAGACGTCCAATTGCCTTGTTTTAATTCCAACTTATTAATTAGTTGTCCCCTGAGAATATTTAGGAAAACTGCAACTCGGAGAAATACCTCACCTCAGAGACGGGCTGCTGTAAGGTCGCCTCCGAGGGTCCGGCCACGAGGGGCCGGCGAGTCTCCCCAGGCAGTCGCCGCGTCGACAGCAAGTCCGACAGCTGCTCCAGCTGCGCGCAAACACGTCAGGAACAAGTTAGCAACACGTCACCAACACGAAAAACATTGCGCAAAATCTCGTAGTCGCTAACATGAAAAACATAGGGCAAAATGTCATATTTTCTCAGTGACTTTCAAAATATCCCAACAAATGTTGGGAACTTTTTTTGAACAAAGTTTTTATTTCGAGTGAAAGCTACTTAATGTCGGAACGAGAAATGTTAAAATCCTGTGCTGAAAATCGGCAGATAAGTTATATGCTCGTATATGTAACATCCGAAACTTTACATAATTTATGCTTGAATTCACGACAAAAAATTTTTGCAAAACAACTATATTTAGCAAAGAATGAGCAAATGTTGGCATATATTAACACATCAAAAGCAGAATGAGTAATACTCATTAAGGATTTATATTTTTTACACAGCCGTATGATAAGGTCTGATATTTCAATACTAAGAAAAACAACAAAATTTTAAAGCTATAGGTAAAAAACTAACCACTGGTCCCCAATATCAGCGTTGCATAACCAAAACTCCTGATTTTGCACATTTAAATACGGTGAAAGTTCTTTCCTAAAGCACAACTACATTTTCAAAACATGTTTTAATATTTACAAACTCTAAGGAGGTATTTGAAGGCTGGGCAGACATCTACGTTTCCGAATCCTACCATCTGGCTAAGAATATGGACGAAGCGAGAAAACTGATACTCCTCTCCAATAATATTAGCATGCAAGCCTAATAATTTACTTCTCCCTCAGCAACACAGTTCGAAATGAATTGTCACAAGATGCCACTAAATATAAACCATATCTATCTATCTATAAAACTACGTGCCACTATAAATATCCCTCATAATCGGCAATAACACATGCGTTTGCGATGCAGTCCGTTATG
This sequence comes from Platorchestia sp. MABIK, assembly GCA_014220935.1. NCBI lineage: Eukaryota > Metazoa > Arthropoda > Malacostraca > Amphipoda > Talitridae > Platorchestia > Platorchestia sp. MABIK. Next base: position 49,727 of record JACJUY010002628.1, on the reverse strand, counting down.
CGGGGTCCAAAATGAGTGTCGTGCGGTGTGGTCTGGCCGATGCAACCAGGATTATCGGTGGCAAATTTGCATCGCTAAGGCATCAGTCTCGATAGCTTGCAGCTGCTGCAACAGATTCTGCCTGCTTGACATGATTTTCCTTCACTGCTTACGTTACAAAGATACGTGTTACATAAGTGTATTATTATATTGGGTACGTATATTTGTAACGTAAACAAGTATACGTTACAAGTATACGTGCTGTATACGTGAATTGTTATCATACAGTAGCATATAGAGTCGTGAAACGGCAGCACAAGTTCAGAGTTTAAACATGTGCAATAGTATTCACGAAGGACAGATCTCTTTAAAAAATACATTCGAAAGGTGTTGACTATACTTGGGCTACTCGGACTGGGAAATAGCGTCATTTCTGACAAACTTGTCAATTTCTTTAGCTCTTTGCTGGTGGTGGCTATCAGGTGGTCGGCGTTACTGCGCTAAAGTTACATAGGGTCAGCCTCAAATGACGCGAATTTGTGTAAAAGATCGTCTGTTGCGTCACTGCGATCAGAGTGGTACGATACGGCCGAAGTTATACTAAAGTGTGAGATCTTGACCTCTTTCAAACGAAAATTTTCAAGAAATAAGATGGATGCTAATTTTAATCATTCATTAATCGGTTGATCATATTTTGCTCCATCATGATTTTTGAAAAAGTGAAACAAAAGAATCTACGGTGTGCGAATTAAGAAATTCGAGTTCTTCAATTGTTCAAAGTAGAATGATAGCATAACAAATTACACATATTGCTGAAGAAAGTTCCCGAAACTATCTGAAATGAGTCCGTTGAATGTTCTCGTTAGATGGTTGTCTTTTCTGATTGAGATCAAAGTGTTCTAGCAAAGAAGAGCGAGTGTTCTTAAAAACGAATAAAACTTCTACAGTTTTCCTTCATTCGACATCTTCTCGTTCGATTATAGGAATTTTGGAAGCTTATACAAAAACAATTAAACTACTTAAAAAACCCACGAAAAGCATCTGTATCTTGATATTCAAAAGCAAAAAGAAATGAGAGGGAGATGGGAGCCGTCGTGACGAAAAGTATCTAAGTGGAACATGTTTCTTGAAGTTCAAAAGTGAGAAGAAATGCGAGGGAGATGGGAGACGGAGTGTGACGGACACCAGGGGAGACATGCGTCACAGCGTCTTCTCACCTAAGACGTTCCTCTAAAAAAAATCAGACAGAAAATGCAAAAATCGAAGCGACTCGAGTTTCTGGAGGTCGCGAGTACGATTTTAGTTCAGGGTTGAAATTTGCGATACTCGAAAATTTCTTTTCCAATAATGCGCAGCAAGTTTGACTCGAGCGTCACTTTGTCAGAATGTGATATCTATCTCCTGAAATTTTTATTTATTTTATACGAACGCTGAATAACGAACCTTATGCTAAAAAAACACCCGAATAATATCTTCACTAAGCGACTGCAGGATAAGATATATGCGAAGGTAAAGTTTTAGGACTGACATGGTTCTTCCTTATACGTGAAAATAAAAAACTTTTTTATAACTTCAGTAGAATTTTTGCATCATTCTTCACTGCGCTACACAAGAGGCTGTAGTGAAAATTGCACCCAAAACACGTGGAAAATAATTCTGAATTCCATATTAAAAAGAGTTAGAGTCCTTATTGGGCGTTTTTTTCTTTTTAAGGGTAAGGATGATGGACAAGTCTTCTGCCGAGCAGCGCAGAAATGATTTTCACTGATTCGAACAATCGAAAATTGAATTTTCTACAGCATCAATCCAGCAAAAGTAATAAACGCAATTCCTATATAGAGTATATTTCTGGCCACCCATGAATTTAGCTTCTATGCCCCCTCCCTCCATGTATGGCATTGTGTATAGCTGTCCTGACCGCCCATTTATGGTGCTCGAATTAGATTAGATTTACAGTTAGTTTAAGCCTCCTTTTCTGCAACAAATGCGATCTAAAGAGAGGAAAGAGAAGGCACCATTTAGTATGGAATAAAGGAAACGTGGAATCTATGCAGAAAGGGCGTAGAAACAGTAAGTTGAGAAATAAGTTTAATGAAACAAAATCAAAGATGAAGAAAGTAGTAGGTTCTGAAAAACAGGACAGCAGTGAACCGAAAAAAAAGATTGTCCTTAACATTAGAAAAACATTTAATTTCAACAAAAAAAAGGGCTACCTAACTCTCACATCGGGCCCTCACATTTTCCCCCCTGGGAGCGCTTATTCCTATAGATACAATAGTTGTATCCCCCTGAGACGTATGGTGCTCTGAATAACTGATCAAGCCGCCCATATATGAAGGTGTGTATTTTTGTTCTGACCTTCCATATATGGAGTTGTGTATTGCAACTTGACCGCCCTTTAGTGACACCACACACTAACGCCACCAATTAATCCTTTATGGGTCAAAACTGCTGAAATTTCTCGAGAAACAAAACGCCGGCAGAAGCAAATAAACGCTCAGAATAACAAGACTGTTTTGAAGACGAAAATATCTTCAAAAAATCTAGGACCCCTCCTTCGCCCTTGCAAACAGGACATCTGCAATTTACAAGAAAGCGGGCGTTTGGGTGGTCATATTCTGCGTCGGGAGACGTGCATTTGTGCTCGCTGGTGGGACGTCAATTGAGGAGAAAAGATCTTCACATTTGCCCTTCAATTATCAAATAAAACCGTGAAAAGGGCGGTTTCTGCCCGAGACCTCGACAGCTGACCTGCACAACAAATTTCGAGATCAAAAGAACGTCTTTTTTGAGGGGAATTTTATTGTAAATGCAGGAGAGAAGATGTCGTTAAAAGCGGTTTGCTCTGGGATCGCTGCGAGACAACGTCATTTTGAGCGCCATTCAACTTCGGTCGCTGCACCGAACTCGAGCGTTCGTAAAATTCTGCAAAATTTGTGGGTCCGGAATACATGAGCGTTTCTCGTAATTCGATTAGGCAAATATAATTATTCGCAGCGATATTCTGTCCCTATAAATGTGGCGATGACTTCAGGAATATTTATTTTCCATTGATGAGGTTCACGGATTATTTTCGGAGACAAAATTAGGGAGGCCTCACAAAAGCAGTTTCGAAAGGCAGAAGCTCAATAATGAAATATTAATATGCATGAGACGACAAGATCAAGGGGCTGGGCATCACAACAATCGGGTTATGGTAAAGAAAATTCACGTCTGGGTACGGCAAGGCAAAGTCTGGGTTCGTCCTGTGAGCTTGAAATAGAGTTAACCCTCTATTGCCCAGAGTCCTCTCTGTGTGACATTAGGAAATCACTAACATTGTTCTTATATGCTGTTTTGATAAAAAGTTCACATTTACTGGGATTCATGAATAGCAATTTAATGGAAATTACCGCAACATTTCGTTATAGAGCATAAAAAATTTCGTCGTTGCAGCGTTTTAAAGTTATCGCCTGTCAGCGTTATCTGAGGTTCAGCGAGTTATGATGATTTACATTACAGTCATGGCAAAATAAAATATAGTTAATTAAATTCAAAGTGAGATGAAATACCCAATACCCTCAGTTGCGACTGACGTGTTGTGTGCAATCAGAAACCAGAAGATTGGTAACGCATAGTCTGAACAGCTCGTATTTTTCGGAAAAATTGTGCACATGAAACTTGTAAGTCTTAAGCAAATTAGGTAGAATCTTATGAAGTTTAATGCAACGAGGAGAGCAAGGATAGATGAATAAAAAGGGATTCAAATAAAAAAATGAACTAAATTTATTTATTCACAAAAGCCGTAAATTTGATGAGGTAAATAGCAAATTTTTTGACAAGTCGTAAGATTATATTAGATTGGATATTAGATTAAGCCTCCCTAACCTCAACAGAGGCGTTCCAGAGAGAGGAAGGAAGAAGGTATCGTTTAGTATAGAGTAAAGGGAACACAAAAGCTATGCATAAGGTGCACAAGAAGGTGCATAGAAATATTAACTTGAGAAAGAAATTCTTGAAACAAGATAAAAGTTGGAGAAGAAAGTAGTAGGTGCTGAAAAATAGGACAGCAGTGAACCGAAAAAAGATGATCCGAAATAAAATAAAACATCCCACTCAGGACCTCACATAATCCCTCTGGGAGCGCTCATTCTCATATATACAACAGTTTTATCCCCCTGAGGTTTGAAGAGTCGTCAATACCGGACGTATTTTTCCGTTTAGCAACGCAGTTTTTCAGCACACGCACTCAATATCGGCTGCACTCCCAACCACCAAAACCGCAGTCAAAAAAGATCGATGAAACTACAACCCAAAACCGCGGCAAAAACAAACATTAAAAGAACGCTCAAAATACGCATCAACGTCACGCGTTCTTACGCTTGCGAAAGAAAATCTGCAGAAGAAGAAGAAGAAGCTCCAGAGATTTGCTGCGCGCTTCCTGAACAAGAGGACCCCTGATGCAACAACACAACATTTAGACATTTCAAGCGGACATTTCCGTCGTTACTGAGCAGCCAGGGATACTGAAGGCAACTTCCGAGACGGTGTCTCTCAGCGCACGCACAGTAGCGCGATCTCTGCAATTCTGAGGTCGACACCACTCCTTCTTACTGTCATGGGGTGTCGTCTTGGTATGTTGCCATGTTTTGTTGCCATGTTATATTGCGATATGGTGTTGCGATGTTATGTTACCATGTTGTGTTGCGATGTTATGCTTTCATGTTGTGTTGCCATGAGGTGTTGCCATGTTATGCAGCCATGTTATGTTGCGATATGGTGTTGCGATGTTATGTTACCATGTTGTGTTGCGATGTTATGTTTTCATGTTGTGTTGCCATGAGGTGTTGCCATGTTATGCAGCCATGTTATGTTGCGATATGGTGTTGCGATGTTATGTTACCATGTTGTGTTGCGATGTTATGTTTTCATGTTGTGTTGCCATGATGTGATACCAAATTGTGCTGTCATGTTATTTTGATATCTTGTAAGGTAATGTGTTGTCATTTTGCGTTGCAAATTGTATTGCCATTTTGTGTTGCCATGTCTAGCAATTGAAAATGAGAGCCATTACAGTTTTTTCCCCACACAATGATGTTGCAAGCAACGTAAACAATATCCCATGCAAAAAACTGCACATTAAACATGAGTGATAGTAGATAGAAAACAGAGCAGTATTTTTTTCTTGAACCATCAAGGAAAAAACATTACAATCTCTAACAAATTTACAGAAAAGGCAAAGATATGCTAACATAGCGAAGTGGACTTTTCCCTTGTGTCTGAATCCCGTCGCTGGAGGTTGGACGGAAGACGGAGGCAGAATGCCATTCCTCACAAAACCTTATACTTTTAAATGATTTAAAAACTTCAGTGGAAAATATCCAACAAGTTCCCCATGTTCAAAGCAACCCAACAGGAGATGAAAGTGCACCACGATGCTTGTGTGGAGCGGTAACCTCCGCTGTACCGGCACTGTGCGTGTACCAGTGCACCGGCACTGTGCGTGTACCAGTGTACCGGCCCTGTGCATGTACCAGTGCACCAGCACTGTGAGTGTACATACTCCACTTTTACTGCACGTGTAGTACGCGAACACAGTGTCATAATACTTCTGATCAACAGTTATACTAGACAAACTCTCATATTGACCACAGTACGTGGTCTGTACAGCTGCAGCGACTATCTTGTGGGTCTGCAGACTTCAAGGTGTGTAAATTTAGCGACGAAATTATTCGTACACCCATCGTCCTTCAAAACTTTCTAGAATTACTCAAAAACCATTGTTGCCACAGTTATAAGACTTTCACAGGATGCGAAGCACATATTAGTGACAATAATACGAAGTTTCTAGAACAAAATATTATTTTTGAAAAATTTAAAAAGCTGAACTTCAGAAGCACGATAAGACAAAATTATTCATCCAGTGAGTAGTTTTACACTTTATTGAGGTGAATATACCATTTGAGTACATTTTTAACATGCAGTAGCGTGATCTTTCATCTTCATAACATTTAAAACCTTATATTACAGTTTTTGATTAGTTTTTCCGTAGTTTCAGATGAAATATTGTTCCATTCTCCAGTGGCGATGCGTTTCAATTCCTGAACATTCTTTGGTGCTCTCTCGTTGATGTTAACTTTAACTCCTGCCACGAATTTTCAATGGGATTGAGATCAGAACTCATCGAAGGCCATGGCAGCATATTCATCTTATTTCTTTGGAGCCAGCTAGTTGTAGACTTGACCGTGTGCTTTGGGTCATTGTCATGTTGAAATACCCACCGCCTTCCAAGTCCCAAACTATTAGCTGATACCTTCAGGTTTTCGTCTAGAATAGAAATATAGTCATCAGGGTTCATCTTCCCTTCAATTGCAACCAATTTTCCAGTACCCGATGCAGCAAAACAACCCTAAAACATCAGTAATTCACCTCCATGTTTAACTTTTGGCCCAGTGTTCTTCGGTAGGAAAGCTTCACCATTCATACGCCAAATCTTCCTCTCGTCATTGTGCCCAAAAAGCTCGATTTTGGTTTCGTCACTCCATAATACTATCCTAAAAGCCTCTGTCCTTATCCAACTGTGACTTTGCAAAGTTCAAGCGAGCACCTGAGATGGTTTGTGGAGTGGAGTCCTTCGAGGTCGGCGTCCGTGTAGGCCTTCCTTGTTCAGACAGCGCTGGATTGTGTGATTGCTCACGCTAGTTCCCTGAGCGTTCAATCTCTCGGCAATGTCGTCTAGCTTCACTCGTAGATTAGAGTTGACCTCACGACACAATTTTAAAGAAGTTCTCACCGAGAGTTTTCGTTTGCGACCACACTCAGGCAACGTTTTCTACAGTACCAAACTTAGCAAACTTTCTTATAACAGATTGTACTGTGGATCTTGGGAGGCCCAAGCGTTTAGATATGTCGCCATAACTATTTCCAGCTTTGTGGCAGTCAATAATCTTCTGTCTGAGGTCCACACGGAGTTCCTTTGTTTTTCCCATCTTGGCGCTAGTGTACGAATGACAAAGCTGTGCTCCTCTGGCTCCTCGTTAGTTCTGGGACAATTTTCTAGACTGATCTCACATCTAGAATGTTCAAGAACATTTTAGACACAATTTTTTTAGTAAAACAAGTATAACGGTAAATACTTCTCAATGAAATGAAATGTTCTCAATTGTCTGAATAATTTTGTCTTTTCGTGTTTCTGAAGTTCAGTTGGTTAAATCTTTCAAAAATAATATTTTGTTCTAAAAACTTCGCATTATTGTCTCTAATATGTGCTTCACACCCCGTGAAAATCTTATTCCTGTGGCAACAATAGCTTCTGAGGAATTCTAGAAAGTTCAAAAAGACGAGGGGTGTACGAATAATTTCGTCACCAACTGTAGGTGAATGACCATTCAGCATTAGGTCTGTCTCGACTGAATTGCAGGTCTGTTGAATGTAGATCATAAAATAGGTTATTATCATGACTGCTAAGACTAAATTGCAGGTCTGTTGTCTCTAGAACATAAGATAGTTTGACTATGACTCCTAAGTTGCCTTTTTTCTAATGTTTAACTGCAAGAAAATAGTTGCATAAAATACTCGTTTCGTGTCTTTATAATAAATTCATATTTTTTGCCAGCAGCCATCACGCAGGAGCTCACAGCTGATGTGCCGGCGTTCGACAAAGCAATAAAGGCCAAATGGCCGCACCACAGACCGGACTCAATTAAATGGGGAGCCGGAATGCGTTAAAATGAATACACGAGATTCGGATTCGTTTTAGTGCTCCAATCTAATGAAAATTTCATATCCACAGAACGCGATCATGTCCCATTGACTGAAAATGTGCCCGCGATAAAACTTTGAATCCTCTTAAAATTCGTAGAAGTGAATTTGAAATCATTGGTGGCAATAATTGACACCCTGGAAAAATTCGTGCAGCTCTACGAAACATTGATTCTACCCATGAAGCGAAGAAGCGACTAAATTTCCGATCATAGAGCAAATTTTAGACACGCTCTAGCGCAGCTATTCTCTACCTCCTACTCCCATACAAAACACGCACACACTTTCTTTGTATTCTCTCTCTCTCTCATTTTACAATGTTAAATATACTTGACTTATTTTGAAAATTATCAGGTACTCCAATAATTTACCCCACACTATATATATTTCTCCCCACTATGGGTAAATTTACGTCTGATAGAACCTCCGCTCTAGCGCGTCTGGAACACGTGAGGCATGCTGTGATTTGTACTCCGCATTCCACGCGCGCCAAATCCTGATGAGAACCACCTGAACAATTGCTTTCATTGCTGAACGTGCATTACACTCACCAGAAATTAGAATCTTCGTTAATACGGACACGTCTTGGTTACAATTCGATTTCATTTGTCCCTTCAATATTTTACAATGAAAATTGATTGCAATGAAAATTATACGTAAGGAAAAGACTAATATTTAGCAATTTGGATAGTTCACTTGTCTACGAACCACAGCTGCATTCGTCAAACAATCACAGTTATCGTGTACTGACAAGTTCTGGTCCAGTTTTACTATTTAACTCTACCAAACGGCACACTACTACAGCAGTTTGATGTAGTTGTGATAATTCAGCAACAAAGACCTGGCGTTCGCTATTAGAGGAGTTTTATAGCACCGTGGCTGCGCGTGTCATTGCACTAATTCTGTCGGGTAACCCCACTAATCGGAAACGAATCGAAATAGGCGGCTTAACAGTAGCGTCTACAATTGACTTATTGTGTCTCCTGCCGTAGTTCGCGTACAGGTTTCACGGTACTATATATACATAGATCGAAATCGTTTTTCGGTGCCACCAGAATTATTCGCTGAATATACTGCCCTAAATCGACCTTAAGCCGCCTTAAAAAACTGTGAAGTCGTGTTCAAGCAGTCGTGTAAGCCACCAGCTTTCAGACGAGTTGTTTTTCAAAAGTGACACAATTTGATTACGAGTAGCGTTTTTATAGGTTGTTTTTAAACGGGATTTATTGTTAGAAAAACAGGGCTCACGATGGAAAACGAAGCTTATGATAAAAGAAAAAATCCCCTTTATATCATTGGTAAAACTCAGCAGCGATGCAGAGGAAATGAATAAAAACTTGATGTTCTGAGGGAAAATTAAATCTGTTTGCCTTCAATATTACAAAAAAAGAAAAGGCAAGAATAACACAAAGTCTGCACTCAAATCTACACTTCTGATGGGAAAAAAATCTTTTTTTTCTATGAAGTCTTGTTTTTTTTAACATCAGAACTCAAAATTCCTGATTGCGGAGTTGGCGACTTTGATAAAAAAAACAGATGGGAATCTTACAAGCTGTGAATTTATCAGGAAAAACTGAAGAATTCAAACCTACGGCTGAATATGTCAATCCTATGTTGTTGAACCAAAACTTCAATACGTCAATCCTCGTTCACAACATGAATTCAACTGCCGCATCTGTCCGTTGTTGACATTCTCATACTTGTTACTACTGCAGGCAGGGTCTCTCCAGGCGTAACATTCACATGTTATGCACATCAGCTCCAAATTTTACGATATTAAGCTTCCACCAGTAAATTTAGTGCCGCACTGTAACCAAGAGACGTTACAAATTATATAATATGTGTTGGGGTCCTGAAGGAACTTTCTCACAATGTGGTCTTCGGTACAAGATTAAATTAGATAATAAGTTAGTTTCAACCTCCCTAATCACAACAAAGATGTTCCAAAGAGAGGATGGATGATGGCACCATTTAATACAGAGATAAGGGAACGCTGAATCTAAGCATACGGTGCGTTTCTTCACAAAATCCGCCTCGTATAAACACAGTAAGATGAGAAGGAAGGTTTTAAAAAAAAGACAAAATTAATGTTGAAGAATAAAGTCAGAGGAGCATACAAAGAGAACAACAGCGAGCCGAAAAAACGGGTCCTTAACCAATCAAAAAACACTTTTAATTCCAACACAAACAAGGCCTACCTAACTCTCAGCTCAGAACCTCACATTTTCCCCCTGAGGGTGCTTGCTTTAACAGATGCTAGTCCCACAACCCCCCCTGAGGGGCCCCAATAACAGAACTAAATAAGCAATTAGAATGCAAAATAAACTTCAGGGAAAATCTCACAAGGTACAACTCCGGGCGCAGATTTTACAACAAAAAAAACCGTTGGCCACAATTTCACAACATGGGAACTTTGCATTCAAATTTTTACTCTACGATTTTACAACGTACGACCTCAGGGCCGAAAATTAGAGAACATTGGAACTTTGATCCTAGATTTTACCCATGGTTAGCCTCCACCGGCAGCAGCCACGCAGTGCAGGCACCTAATCCAGAGGAGCTGCTCTAAATTGCGCTGAAGACGGGTGCGACTCCGAAATAAAACAGCCTAACTGCCAACACTGGCTTGGTTTACCATGTTGTGTTTATCGAGCAATTGGTTGAATTGATAGTGGTGAGGTGAAGCTGCCTAGTTTAGCATGGCAAAACATGGTAAGAAGACATGACTACTTAAGACAACACGACATAGCTACACTTGATAGTATGACGTGGGAATGCAACATTGCACGGTTCGGTAACATGGCAACGCAACATGGCACCACAATATGGCAACACAACATGGCAACACAACATGGTAACACAACATGGCAACACAACATGGTAACACAACATGGCAACACAACATGGCAACACAACATGGCAACACAACATGACACCACAATATGGCAACACAACATGGCAACACAACATGGCAACACAACATGGAAACACAACATGGCACCGAATCCCAACACAATATGGCAACACAACATAGCACCACAATATGGCAACACAACATGGCAACACAACATGGCACCACAACATGGCAACACAATATGGCAACACAACATGGCACCGCATCCCAACACAATATGGCAACACAACATGGCACCACAACATGGCAACACAACATGGCAACACAACATGGCACCACAATATGGCAACACAACATGGCAACACAACATGGCAACACAACATGGCAACACAACATGGCAACACAACATGGCAACACAACATGGCAGCACAACATGGCAACGCATCCCAACTCAATATCACAAACACTGCTCTAAGCGGAATAATTTTGGCATCAAATCTAAGCATCTGCTGTCCGTGCGCTTTATTTAGGAACAACATTCGACTGTTTCCTGAATTGAGTTGGCTTTCAAAATATATTAACAATCAATATTTAAATTGCTTCAATATCCATTGCTTAAAACTCATTTGAAAAATTTTTGGAGTATTTGTTTTAGTGTACAAAGCATTCAAAACAAGTTGAAAATATTTGAGCATACTTTACAGCGTGATAACATCGTATTTGCGAGAATTGACGAACGTAAAATTCCAAAATTGCATCACACGTCAAACTTTACAACATCGGGTGCGGTGTGACAGACCGAGACTGCTTCTTCAACAGGTCTGCTTACGGTCACGTCGGCGTGATCCCGTGCCGTTTTATTTTGATATCTTACATCTACTGGTCGTAACATGACCGCATTTCTAACTGTAGGTTTTACCAGAGAAAGGTGTAGGAAAACACAATTTTTATCACCTTCTGATCACACAATAATTAAGTCAAGTTTCTGAGCCCCTACTGAACAAGTCCAGTTTCTCAGCCCTTCCCAAATAAGTTCAATTTCTCAGCCCCTACTAAGTAAGTCTAGTTTCTGAGTCCGTACTAAATAAGTCCAGTTACTGAGTCCCTACTAAAAAGTCCAGTTTCTGAGTCCCTACTAAAAAGTCCAGTTTCTGAGTCCCTACTAAATAAGTCCAGTTTCTCAGCCCCTACTGAATAAGTCCAGTTTCTCAGTCCTTAATGAAAAAAGTCCAGTTTCTAAACATTCACAGAATAAAATTGATGACACGGTTGCGAACCTGGTAGTAACCAATATTTTTATACCATCTGAGAAACTTATTTTAAAAAATAATAAAAGGTACTTGTGGGTTATCTGTCACCACTTTTAAGTTATGGCTTCCTTTTGATGTTAAGGTTAGATTAAGGTAGGTGAGCTCAATTAAATTGTTATTAATTTTTATCATTTCTAATTTTTGTTTTGTTTCAGGCCAAAAGGAATCTCTGAGACAGAACATTTCAGAAGCAAAAGCTGTACTTATTAACATTTAGTAAAACCAAAAAAGTGGTGACAGATAACCCACAGGTACCGAAATAATAATAAATCAAGGATACCTTCTCGCATGAAAACATTTTTCACTTTTTCCCATAAAAACACATTTTCCCCTAAAGAAGTGGTGACAGATAACCCACAAGTACCTACTAAAATATTGAATGAAAATTTCAACATTTTTTCAAAGTTTTCAAAGTTTCCACGAAAACGTAAGTTCGGGCATTCCACCGACACTTGTGATTCAAGCTGCTTTCTGACGCTCTGACTTTCCTCCTTACGCAACATTAAATCACAGAAGAATATTGCGTGGGACACTTATGAAAGGCACTATTTTATTTTTGGAATAAATTGAAATGATGAAATATTGTGAGGATAATTGAGTAAGTAAGGATATTTATAGCTAAAGAAATCCAATCACACCGTGGAATGACGGTCAAATACCGTTTATAAGTAAATGGGTTCAATTTTTGCTTGAAGCCAGAATTCTCGCCAAGCTGAACACTACTCGACAACGTCAAATGCTATCAGAAATAATTTCATGTGATGAAAAAAGGGAAATTAATACTAGAACAATAATGTGACAGCAGGATAACCTTCACTCCTTACAGTTTATATGGAACTAACACACAAAACCTCGAACCAATACGCCTTTCGACATAGTTACATGGCAAAGGAAAACCTCCGTAACACTGCTTTATTTCATCCCCACCGTAACGCTGCTTTGTTTTAGTACCTCCGAAACTCTGCTGTATTTTAGCACCTCCGTAACGCTGCTTTAATTCAGCACCTCCGTAACTCTGCTGTATTTTAGCACCTCCGTTACACTACTGCACTATTTTTTAGCACCTCCGGAACGCTGCTTATTTCATCCCCTCCGTAATGCTGTGTCTGTGTAAAACCAACCATCGTCACAAGCTGAAACGTTAAATGTTCCATTCATGACTTGGAGAAACTGCGTCGAAGTCCCGAGGGAAATTCTATAGTAATTCAATAGAGACCGACTCTGTCTACAGAAGATTCCATCATGAAAGACCAGAACATAAAGGCGTGGCGAAGTCACATTAGTCGCGTGTGTTGCAGCGTGTGATTGGAGCATTTAAACAATGAGACAAGTCACTGCGAATGCTTCAGTACGATGTACCGTCAACCGCACACACAAATTTTAATTCAACTTCAATATCGCCAGGCCAGAATAGAAAGGCTTCGCTATTTTCCTGAATAGAGAAGCCACTCGTGCGAGAGCAGAGCTTGACAAATTGACGACAACCTCCAGCGCACCGTAGAAAATCCTCAAAATCCAAACGTACGAAAAGAAAAAGGAGTACCGATATCTGTTGTGCCTAATGTGAACGTTAATTTTAGTGGATTAGATTAGATTATATGTTAATTTAAGCCTCCCTAACCACTAAACATGAAGGGTTCCGAAAAGAGGAAGGCACCATTTACATAGTATGGAGATAAGGGAAGGCGGAATCTATGCAGAAGGAGCATAGAAACAGTAAGTTGAGAAAGGAGTTCAAGAAACAACATAAAATTTAAAGAAGAAATTAGCAGGTGCTGAAAAACAAGACAGCAGTGAACCGAAAAAAGGTGATCCTTAACATAACAAAAAACATTTTATTTCAACAAAAAGAAGGCCTACCTAACTCTGAGCTCGGGCCCTCACACATCAATTTCAGTGGAACATCCATCAGATTCATGAATATTATGTCCTAAGGGTACGTAATAATACTGCGTGAAGTGTTATCATTTCTCTGTACAGCATGAGCATTAAAAATACAGACCCACAGCTAGAGCACACGAGTCCCAGCTGCACAGCACCGTGAGTGACAGGAGCAAGAGCAGGTGTAGGAGGGCGAAAGGAAGCAGCATCGCAACTACAGCAGCAAAACAGCAACAGCAGCGCACGACAACAACAGCACTTCGTTCACAAGAGTTAAAGCTGCAGTTGCAAGAGCTGCAGGCTGCCGAGCACACCTGGTCGCAGCTGCAGCAGCAGCACTGGCCTCGGCGTGTCTTTATTGTGCCTTTAACAATCCATGTCTTCCCGAAGATTTCCTCGAGACTGCATCAAAAAAGGCTTGGTGCTCCGGCGGAGCTGTTACGAGCCGCTCTCTTTACTCGGCGCCCGTAAACTGCTCGAGTGGAGCGTTCTGTGCACTGGCGCACCTCAACGTGAAGTTATCCCGCATTAACTGCGCTCCATTGAATCTTGAATGGAGTTGCATTGTTTATGGTTCCAAGTCTCAACGCCTTGGTTAATTCAACCAACGGCGCAGTTCCAGGGGCTTCAACATTTGGTCCTTCGTTGTTCCGAACTTTTTCATAAAATTTGTACCCTAAGTGTTGCGCTTGGTATGTTAAAGAACGGTTCAAAAATTTACACACGAACTCGCACATTTTCCTTTCAAAATAATTTTTAACCAATCAACTGATGTAACATTTAGGTTCTTCGAAAACCAACCATCCTGAGGTACTGCCGCATTAATATCTATCATAAATTTCAATTTATAGGTGTTAATAATTTAATTTTGACGTGAGGAAAATGACCATTATTGAGATATGCCTATCAAGCACGAAGAACGTAGGGCTAAAGAGAAGAAGAAGCCGCTACCAAAGAAAGATCGCAACAGTAAATCCTTTATCGATAAAGTGGACATCAATCGATGCCAGATTGTTGTAGCTAAGAGCACACCAGAAAATTATATTTCCCTAATAAGATATGAGGCTGGAATTTAGCTAAATTTACTGTGTGTTAGCATAAAAATGACATATTTGAAGACTGAAACACATGAAAGATTCTCAGGTGCAAATACACCTTTGACCCGGCCAAGCTTTGACCAGCTAAGACCGGCCAGGCAACCTCTGACCAGCCAATACCGGCCAGCCAAAACCGGCCAGCCAAAACCAGCAAGCCAATACCGACCAGCCAATACCGACCAGCCAATACCGACCAGCCAATACCGACCAGCCAATACCGGCCTGCCAATACCGGCCTGCCAATACCGGCCTGCCAATACCGGCCTGCCAATACCGACCAGCCAATACCGCCACCCAATACCGTCCAGTCAATACCAGCCAGCCATTAACGACTAGCCAATAACGACTAGCCAATACCGACCAGCCAATACCGACCAGCCAATACCGCCACCCAATACAGTCCAGTCAATACTGGCCAGCCAATACCAGTGAGCCAATACCGCCAGTCAGCACCAGGGGCCGCCACTACTCAGCAGTTCGCGCTGCGAGTGCAGGAAGCGCGGCAGGAAAGCAGATAAAACGAATGGAGGCCACAAATCCGGCAATTTGCACCAAGTTAAGAATTTTGGCCCCTCTGAAGAGCGACGGCAGCTTGCAGTGCAAAATTTACTCGGGAAATAACCGCCGCCGCCGGACTGGCGCGTGCCACAACTATTTTCTGCGCCATAAATTACCAACGGGAGTTTCAGGTGTGAAAATTAAATTCTACTGCGAGGAAAAATGGTTCATTCTTCGTCAGATAAGAAGCGCGATTTTCATAGGGAGACAAAAAAATCAGTTTTCTAATTCGTTTACTTTTTTTTCGGTGAAATAACATCATTAGCAAGCTAAAAAATTGGTCGTGAAAACACCCTTGGGAAAGCAAAAAACTTTCTCGTTAAACAACAGGCTTTGTTCGGCAAATTGACAAAAAAATTCTGTAAAAAGCACGCTTCGCATGACAAAGAACTTCTTCGACAAAAATACACGCTTCGCGACACTTAGGCCACTTATGAACTTGCACTCATCGTGGGTGCTTCGGGCAGGTTCTGCGCTAATTTTAACATTATGAGTACCTTTTAATTGCGAGCGAACACGGTACAAACTTTGCTAGAGAAGTTAGAGAGGTCGTTGACAATTTCCTGTTCCGTCAAAACAACACAGCGTGCTGTGAGCGGGTAGCATACGGGCCCAAATCACGCATATTTTATAGAACTTATGATCCTGAGAGACATTACTCGGAGTCGTTGTCCGTTAGGGCCATAATCTTCTTTAGATCGTGACTTTAATGGCCCTTAAGAAGCCGGGCGCAGAAGACAAGGTGTGTCCTGCTGAGCTGGCCTGCATCACGGCGTCATGTATTTTGTCGCTGTGTTAGGCGGCGCTATTTCCTTTTTTCTTCGAGGATTTAATAAAAGAAACGTTTTCAGTCCATGACTATAGGAAATCTTGGGTTTTCTTGCCGGGATCGCTTTGTGTGCATGAATGATGTTCATGAATGATGGCAATCAAGGTAGACGGAAAATGAAGTAGAGATTTCATACGCTTAATTACGGTGACTCAAGAGTCAAAACGCCAAAAATTAGAAACATGTCTCACGAAACCGCATTAAGGTTGAATAGAAAATATTTTGAAAGTGTTGTGTTGAAATATTTCAGCCTTAGTTAATTTCCAACAGAAATTCTAAATTCTTAAAACAATCATCTCAAAAAAGTTGCACGAACTCTCGGAAGTTAAGGAGGAAAGATACGCAAACGATCGTTTAAGCATGAGTGAAGAATATCAAATGAGAGATAAATGCAGATAAGGAATGAAGGCCAAATGAAGATATGGAATGAAGGCCAAATGAAGATGAGGAATGAAAGACAAATAAAGAGATGGAATGAACAGAAAGAATAAAGGATAAATCAGAATGAAAACTAAAGGATAAATGAGAATGAGGAATGAATGACAAATGACAGGAAATGAGAGACAGATACGGATGTTTAGGGATGAATTCAACCCATTACAGCCCCTTACCCCCAGCAAATCACACAGTTGTATAAAAATGATAAAACAAATGATGTTTGTGAACATGCATGTGTGTTTGTTTATTGATGAATTCATATACTTTCATTTATGCATGAAGTAAATTTATCAATAGAAATGTACGAAAGTGCTTTCTTAAGTACGGAACGAATATAAAATAGCTCAAAGGTCTACATTTATTAAAAATTGAGTCTATACAAAATACATTGAGTGGAACTGATCCCTTACTGCTGTGAGTTCATGGCCAATTTCAAGTTTAACATCGCATGGAAACAAAATCTATAACAAGAACATCATTTGGAAATGTTCTCTTGATAAAAGAATCGACCGCAGAATTTTCAAACTAAAATATTTCACTAGGGTGAACTGCTCTTCCACGTCAGCTTGAATAATTAATGAAAGTTACATTTCTGTTCGAAGCAATGCTCAACATTCAAATAATTTTAAGTGGAACGAGCATTCACCAAATATTACAAGTTTGAACCAGAGCTTTCACACTTCTGACTGACGACTCCAAAGAAGAAACATTTTTATTGATTCAGAAACCATTTTCATTTATCGTCCCGTCACCACCACCGAATCATAAATATTATTTTCAAACTATTCAACCTACAGAATTGAGTGAATGAGTGAGTAAAGTACAAGCTCAACAAGTAGAAGAGTCACTCCTCTTACCTCGTCTATTCAACTTTTTAACTTTTTATAAAAAAAGTCGTGCGTGTTTGAGGGCGCGTGTCACAGTCGTGTAATTGAGCGGTGCAAGTTCATGCTAAGTTTGCAGCTCTCGTGACTCTCCAAGCAACTAAAATTGGAAAACGCAGAGCAAGTGTAAAAATGAAGTAAAGTCGTGGTGACGTTTAGCTGAGTACAACCATGCTGAATGTCATGAAAAATAAACGAAGCGAGAATCGTGAACCGGGTTATGAAAGCAAAACCATAGCTTGCGTTCTCAAAGTTAAACCATAGCAAGGGTATTTTCTAATTTCTCAACTTTACGAAACAATTGAAGTTCATCACGTGATATATTTTGAATTTTGAGTTAATTTCAAAGCAAGGGTCATGAAAGAAACCACAGCTCGGGTTCTTAAAGGTAAACCAAGGTGAGAATCATGAAAGAATTGCCATTGTGAAGGTCGTGCAAGTCAAAAAAGTTCTGGAAATTAAATTATTGTGAGGGTTGTGAAAGTAAAACTACGAAGAAGCATTGAGAAAAAGAAACCGTAGTAACTTTTATGAGAGTAACTTTTATAAAACTATCGTGAGGGTAATGATAGTAAGCCCGCTGTGAGGATCATAGGACTAAAATTTTAAATTACAAGTTAATTTAAACCTAAGCCATAACAAAAATGTTTCCAAGAGGAAAAGGCGGAGAGCATCGTTTTGCGTGTAATTTAGGCAATGGGGAATTTATGCGTAAGGTCCCCATACCCTGCTCATAGAAACAGCAAGGTTGAAAGAAATTCATGGACCAAAATCAAATTTGAAGAAGAGAGTAACAATTGTGGAGAAAAATAACAGTGAATCAAAAAAAGATGACTGCAACTAAACAAAAAGCTATTCTATTTCAGCAAAATCTAACCTTCAGGTCGGGATCCAATATCTTCTCTATGGGAGAGCTAATTCCCTTAGATACATCAGTTGTATCCTCTGAAAGATCATTAACCCAAACAAAACAAATGTGAGAAGCAACCGAGTAAAGCCGTAACGAGACCATGCACGTCAAACCATTCTGAGGGTTACGAAATTGTCACCAGAGGTGAAGACTCGCACTGTTCGTTAACGATCAATAATTTCTATTCCAACACGTTCCCTAATTTTTTTTAATGGATGTGGATTCCTGTTGAGAAGGGGAGTATTTTTACCATTATATCAATTTAATTAGCTCTCAAGGCAACATGTAAGCCGTAAAAAATATTTGACCATGGTGAATTGAATTGAAAAAGAATTCAACTCCAATTGCCGATGATTATTTTCAAATTCCATGACTCAGTTTTGAGTTTGAAATTCCAACGTGAGAGTGACTCGCGTTTCCACAGGAACAAGTTCCTCATGACGTGCCGTGAAAATCAAAACTATTCGTTTCCTTCAACTGAGCTTTAGAGCGGCAAGACTGACGGCATCAGTTGGCGCATTTCACAAGAATTATTGTGTGCCGACGCAAAAGTCTACGGAGCCCCCGCGCCCTCTCCCAGCCTCCAATTTACTGCACTTTCGAAGAGCGCTCAGCACAAGTTTGGGGCCATTAGACGGGCCGGAGCAACTGGACGCAGTCGAATTAACGGGTCTGAACCTGCCAGAAAACTTTTCCTGATGCATGGTACGAAGTAAAAAGTATTCAAGTCCGACAAACAGGTGATGATCCTGTTAGAAAGCAGCCACACAATGACGTTTACAGCCCAACCTTAAAAATGTTGTCAGTAACTTGAGAGAGTGTAAAAATGACAGCTGCGGCTGAAAAGCAGCTTTGAGATGAGCGAAACATAGCATTGACTGCAAACAAACGAAAAGTTATGTCCACGAATTGACTATTTAGAATTATTTCATTGTCTATTCACAAAATGATTCGTTTTTATGGAACACGAAAAGCAATTTATTAATTTTAACTAAATAAGAGTTCCTAATAAAATAACTTATTGAATTATGTCTGTGAATTATTATTTCGAATTTGAGCTTCTCACAAAGCATTTACAAACTAGGCGGCTGAATGGTACAACGTCCATTATCTCAGTTTAGCATGGAAAAAGTACGACAACGTTCCTTTTCACAGGCTAGCAACGACCGGAAAGGTTCAGTCTATGATTCAAAGTTCTTTTTCACAGGCAAGCAACAACTGGACGGGTACGACAACGTTCCTTTTCACATGCTAGCAATGGCCGGAAAGGTTCAGTCTATGATTCAACGTTCCTTTTCACGGGCTGACAACGGAAAGATTTGACAAAGCTCTCCGTCCGACATGAAAAAACTCAGGAAGTCCGGGGCACCGAGAGCTGGAGTATCTGCAGAATGACATTCAAATTTTGCGACACCAGATCTGGGACCTGAACACAACCCTCAAAAATTTATCCGAGACCGGCAACTTCACTTTCACATTAATGAGCTAAATGCACACAGAGGGCAGAGTGCTATTGGTCAGAATTGAGTCACTTTGATGAGCTTCAACCACTCGAGACTGTTCTTTCTCTGATAATCTAATTTGCTGTGGAAGTGATGCGGAAGAATGTTTTCAGTCAATGCATCAATTCATTCGAGCCAAGAGATTATTTCAGTGAAATTGGACAAACGATTGTTTCCGTCATTTATCATTTCCCCGTGGTATTTACAAATTAATCATCTTAATATCACTTTTCAGTTACGTTCGCCGTATCAAAAAAAGGCGGAACGCACACTTCAAGGAAAAATCAACTCCTTCGCAGCACTGAGGGATACGATCTAATTCTACACCGCCACATTGCACTCTACGTAACCTGCAGACAAAACATAATAAAGGTCATCATGAAATATTTATGGAAATAACTTTTTTAAATAAAATATTTATTAAACTGACCAACTTACCTCCCTCTTACCACCCAATCCGAAATGCTATTAATTGACGCGCGTCCTTGTTCTTCACAACCCTCTAAAGTTAAAAAAATTATTTATTAAGCATGGATGCCTTTCTTAATGGCCTTCCTTTTATTGTGCTTACACTGTGTGTTACCCTCATTGGGCCTGCACTGACCTGCCTCTCACTGGGCCTGCACTGACTTGCTTCTCACTGGGCCTGCACTGACTTGCC
>JACJUY010002628.1:0-18742 GCA_014220935.1 Platorchestia sp. MABIK | reverse complement strand
CAGGAAGTATGGGGGTATACCTGCAAGAAGTATGGGGGCATACCTGCAAGAAGTGTGGGGGCATACCTGCAAGAAGTATGGGGGTATACCTGCAAGAAGAATGGGGTATACCTGCAAGAAGTATGGGGGTATACCTGCAAGAAGTACGGGGGTATACCTGCAAGAAGTCTATGTCTGTGAGATGCCTGTATGCAAGGATTCTGTCCATTAACAAAGAGTATGTCTTTCTGGTTGGAGCTTGTTGGTCTGCACTACAACTACAAGGGGCCTGTTTTCTGCAGGGAGTTTGTCTGTCTGCAAGGGATCTGCTTGTCTGCGAGAGGACTATCAGTCTGCATGAAGACTGTCAGTCTGCATGAAGACTGTCAGTTAGCAGATCAGATTATTAGATTATTAGTTAGTTGAAGCCTCCCTATCCGCAATAAATACAATTTAAAGAGAGGAAGAAGAAAGGCACCATTTAGTATGGAGTTAAGGGAACGCAGAATCTATACAGAAAGGACACAGAAACAGTTAGTTGAGAAAGAAGTTCATGAAACAAGATCAAAGTTGAAGAAGAAAGTAGTAGGTGCTGAAAAACAGGACAGCAGTGAATCGAAAACAAGATCGTCCTTAAGATAACGAAAACATTTTATTTCAACAAAAAGAAGGCCTACCTAACTCTCAGCTCGGCCTTCAAATTTTCCCCCTGGGAGTGCTAATTCCCATAGATACAATAGTTGCATCCCCCTGAGGGGCTGTCAGTTAGCAAGAGCACTGTCAATTAGCAAAATGACTGTCAGTCTACAATAGGACTGTCAGTCTGCAAGAGGACTGTCAGATTGCGAGAGGACTGTGTGCCTGGAGCAGGCCTGCCTGTCTGCAAGGAGTCTATCTGCCCCTACGGAGTTCTGTTGTCTGTCTAGTCCTGGAATAGATTGAACTTGGTACGCTAGTTGAGTGTCACAGATGAGGAAATATTCAAATCCAAGCTCCGTATTTATGTTTCTTGCACTGCACGTACTTTGGCTTTCTCCAAATGCAGTCGTCATTTGACGTTTGAATTGACTAAATATCATTCATTATTTGCATGAAGTAAACGAAAGTATGATTGTGAATCTGTTAAAAGACGGATGGTCCGTCTACATGTGAAATGTGCAATGCATTGTAGAGTACATTGAACGAGATTTCTAGCTCTATTTGGCATAAGTTTCTAATTTGTTTCTAGATTTGAGAAAAAAATCTTTGTTTATCTACTGAGAAGAGTCGTATTAAAGGGAAAGAGAACTAAAAATTCCGTTCAGTTCACAACGTTCTGTCAAAATTAAGCCTTGACAACAGGATTGGCTCGGTGTATAAATGGTGATGGATGCAACCCGTGACCTTACACTCTGGAAGATGTCAGTTTCAGTCAACCGAAGAATTCAAAAAACCCTCAAAAAAATAAATTGAAACTTCGCGCAACTACAAAATATCCAGACACCCTGGAAAAAAAACAATACCGTAAGCATAGTCAGCTCAAGATGCTTCTCGTTGACAGTAGTCAAAAGATTGGACAAACCTGGCTAAAAAGATTAATCCAAATGACATTTTCCGCTTTTCAGGGAGGAATCATTGCCCACCACAGATCGCGGTAATGCTGAATGGGCCGTGAATGGATTCAGCGGGGGCTGCCTGCTAATGAGATAATGATCACTTGCTGCCTACAAAACAGTTAATGTGGCAGAGCCGTCAGCCGAAATGCCACTAATTTGGGGCTTTGTTCCTAAGTTCCACGCAATTTACGCTCTAACTTACCGATCTGAACATGCGCTGCCGATGGTTCAGCTTTTGACTTTACTGAGCAATTAATGATGAGTGTTGAGCACTCAGTGAAATTTGACTTCAAGTGCTCGAGTTTTGCTTTACTCTGAAAATGGGAACCTGGAATTAAAATAGCACCAAAGAGAGATATTGGAATGATGATGGAACTACAACGCTACTTCTCGGTATGTCGTCCAGTCAAGAGTGCAGAAGGGTAACGCTCGAGTCTGATCGATTAGATTAGATTATTAGTTAGTTTAAGCCTCCCAATCCTCAACAAATGAGATCCAAAGAGAGGAAGGAAGAAGGCACCGTTTAGCATGGAGTTAAGGGAACGTGGAATCTATGCAGAAAGGGCATAGAAACAGTAAGATGAGAAGTAGTTCATGAAACAAGATCAAAGTTGAAGAAGAAAGTAGTAGGTGCTGAAAAAACAGGACAGCAGTGAACCGAAAAAAGATGGTCCGTAACAAAACAAAAACCTATGTTATTTGAACAAAAAGAAAGCCTACCTAACCTTTAGCTCGGGCCCTCATCAACGAGTCTGATGACTCATTCAAGAATCTGGCGTCACATTTTCAAAGAATTTACATTGCAGTAGCGTCAAAATTCACGACTTGAACTTTTATCAGTCGACTGTGCTGTGAAAATTGTTTGAAAATCATGCGCTGGAGTAAACTAAAATCCAAGAGATCATCAGCATGTTTTAGCAGCACGGCCTCGACACTGGCTGGTTTACTTGTTCACCACAACATGGTGATCGGTGTCATTTCCCTCGGAGAAAACCAAGACCACACCGGCACCGAAAGTTTACCAGGCGATGCTTTGTCTTCTTTGCTTCAAGTCGTTTGTTTTCGCACTAGTCCCTCCGACACGCCTTCATTCCGCCGGTCATCTGTCCATCTCTCCATCGATCGACCCATCCAAACGTGAACGCACGTTACTTCTTTTTACGTGACTGCTAAACCAACTCTTATTAACTAATGTATACTTCCCTGTACGGTTAATATTTTGGAATAAAAAAGAGTCCTCAAGGATGTATTGATAATTTTGATAAAGATCTCCTACTATTTAGTTTCTGCAACATTTCTGCACCAATCAGTCTAATCTATTTGTAAGAATGTCGACAAAAACGAGCGAAAAAGTGGACCTCGGCTTGCTACCGAAATCTGATCCTACCGGGACAATTATATCTAATGGTATTCGACTCTACCATATCGTGTTATTGGACTATTTCGTATCGTGTTGTTGGACTATTTCGTATTGCGTTATTGGACTATTTCGTATTGCGTTATTGGACTATTTCGTATCGTGTTATTGGACCATTTCGGATCACGTTATTGGACCATTTCGTATCGTGTTATTGGACTATATCGTCTCACGTTATTAGACAATTTCGTATAACGTTATTGAACTATTTCGTATCACGTTAATGGATTATTACGTATCGTGTTATCGGAATATTACATATCGTTTTGTCGGACTATTATTATTTGCCAGACTGTGTATCAGGTGACGCGTCAGATCATGTTGTGTTCCATGACGCTTTCACTGAACTTGTTTTTCTTTTATCTATTCCTGATTAAAATACAAGTCCGCCAGGAGACAACTGTAGGACTTTGCTTCAACAGAGTTTTTCTATGGACTGATCCCAATAAAGCCTTCGTTCCTTTGCATGGCGTATTTTTCATTTTAGCCTCACTTCCGTCTCCGGTGTTTGCACGCCTTCATTCATTCCCCGTCGTCATATCAAGGCTCTCTGTCTCAGCACAGCTTTTATTTCTGCAGTGGCTGCTGCAATGGCCGCTTTTATTCCTGCAATGGCTGCGAAAATAAGAGCGACAGGTTGCTATTTTCGCACGCCGTCACGCCGCCGAAATATGTTCGGGCCTGTGGCAGTGACTACGCCCATCGTCAGTTGCTGTCCGGTTTTTGCCGCCATTCCTCCGAGTTTCCTGAACTGGAAACAAATTTTATTCGCCGCCTCATGCAACAGAATGTTGCCTGCAGCTCTTTTCAGGGCTGGCCACAATGATCAGTTTCTTGGAGGAAATATGCGAGAAACAGTCGGCCTGTAACTATTTAAGCCTCATTAAGTATCTCAAACACAATTTCTCTCCCCAAGATGATGGAAAAATCTGTGTACAATATGTAAAGAAAGTTGTTTTTGAAAAAGAAAATATGGAGGAACAATTTACTGTGAAGAAGAGGTAACTTGAACCCGAGCACAACATCGTCATTATTCTGGAATTACGCAACATATTTGCCACTCGAGGTGGGGAAAATGAATATTTAAGTTTTAGGTATTCAACACCAGGCAAATCCTGAAGCCGATGTGCTGCAGTGAGCTAATGAAACTACTAAGACCTACTGCGCGACATGATCTGAGCGTATGAAGTGCTACCAAACTCGATGTTTGTTAGCGCTTCGTCGTTGTTTGTGACATGAGCAAGTCTAATTTGTAGTTTATTGCTGGGAAAAACACACTCGCTTACTCAGGAGCATAAAAAATTCTTGAGCCTTGGTAAATCAATTGCCGGCTTAACGCTCACCTGTTTTCAAAGTCGACAGTAAGAAAACTATGAAATTTCGAAATAGTTTAAAACGATACAGGAAAGTTTGGAATTCTTTTTTTACATCAAGTATGGAATACAATACCTTTTAAATGACCTCCATGATTGTTCAAGGCAAGAGTTTCCTTGGCATCGACTTTCAAAAAGCGTGAGTTAGAGATGGGCAACTCTGTACTGATGAAGCTCTGTGTTATACGCACTGTGGTCTGTGACTCTGCCATGCCTTCACAGCAGAGACTCTTGTGTTTACTTCACAACGAAGCATTTATAACCTTCACATGTGCACAAGCATTTGCACATGTGTACATGAAAGTGTAGGCATTTATATCCCTGCATGGATACGTAAACAGCCCTTGTATTTTAATATGCGGAGCGGGCCAAATATTGCTACCCAAGCTTTGTTTATTGATTACTCGAAAAACATCAATCTAAGAGAATGGAAGTTGGTTCCATTTATTAAGGAATCCTATCATTTTTTACCAGCTCCAAGTTCTTGTTGTTGAACATTTAATTCGGACGCAATGGAGATCAAAGTGAGGTCCATTTTTTTTTATTTGCGCAAGATAAATGTTTTCGAATAGATTCCCCCGCTACTACACTTTTGGAATATGAAACGACAAACAGCTCTCACTCGTTTACAAATATACCTTAACACGTTCCCATCATAATGGGACACATGAGTACCACTGGATAAATTACTCATTCACGCAACGGTATAAATGAATGGCATTTCTTCTGTTTCGTGATTTCCTTGGAAAATAGCTACTATCTTACGAGGTGAAACCTAATCGAGCAATTAAATATTTCAAATTTCCTAGTCGAGCAATCATATTTTTTCATATTTCTTAGGAAGGATGAAAACACATTCGAGCAATAACATCGATTTCCCAATTCTGCTACTTACAACCTAACCAAACTGACAGTTAATAACTGCGGAAATGTAGAGAATGCGTCAATAAAATATCGCATATTTTCGGAACTGAAGTTTTCACGGAATTGTGCCTCGGAGCAGTGCATCGTAGGATGGTACGAGAGTGAGCTCACCTGACGAATGCGATTTAATGTACGTTGAAATTTTTCATAGGTTGAAAGACGAAGTCGTTCAACAACACCTACGATTTATGGATAATTAGTAATTAACATGCTAAAATTGGGTATTATTCTTCAGGCCCAACCCCCGCACAGCGGATGTATATCTTGTGCATGAGATATATATTATTAGGAGACCTATTTACTTCTCAGATTTGCATCTATTGCAATGAATCAACAAAATTGGCAGATTATTTAGGAAAGACATCAGAACCCTAATAAGACATAAGAAAATTCCATGTTTAAATCTACTCTTTCAACTACCTCTGACATCTCAAGTATGAGTCTCATACTACAGGAGAATAATTCAACTCTTTTTATTATAGAACAGAAAAAAAGTACACTCCTGGTTATGATGCTAACAGATTAACGTAGGCAGTTGATCTAAAATTCACACGCTCACACACACTCAAATACAAACACACACATCCATAAACACGGAAAGATACTCATAAGACAAACACATACAAATGCATACTTACATTACCAAGCAAGACAAAAAAACATTCAAATGCGTACACACACTACAATACAAGACAAACACACGCCCTCAACACAAGATACATACACACACCCACAACAACACAAGACAATCACACGCACACAACACAAAACAAGCACACGCACACAACACAAAACAAACACACGCAAACAACAACACAAAACAAACACACACCCACAACAACACAAAACAAACACACATTCACAACAACACAAAACAAACACACGCACACAACACAAAACAAACACACGCACGCAACAACACAAAACAAACACACGCACACAACAACACAAAACAAGCACACGCACACAACAACACAAAACAAACACACACGCTCACCTACAGATAAAAAATCCCATCTCCCACAAAGCTCCCCAACTCACCCGGCGATCTGGAGGGCGTTGTGAGGCCCAGGGAGAGAAGCGTACAAGAAAGAGCCTCGTGAGGCCAAGGAGGCCACGAAACGGGAGCCCCAGCTGGCAGGCAGGGCCCAGCGGCACCACCACGTCACCAACCACCACACCACGCTGTCGCAACCAGACTGCGCACCACACAACCATCGTCAGAATGTGACCTGTTCTGTGAGTGGTGACCGCTGCCTCATTTGGTGACCTTGCGTGCGTCAGAATGTGACCTGTTCTGTGAGTGGTGACCGCTGCCTCATTTGGTGACATTGCGTGCGTCATAATGTGACCTGTTCTGTGAGTGGTGACCGCTGCCTCATTTGGTGACCTTGCGTGTGTCAAAATGTGACCTGTTCTGTGAGTGGTGACCGCTGCCTCATTTGGTGACCTTGCGTGCGTCAGAATGAGAACCCCATGAGATGGTCGTGAGAAAACTGGGCTTGTTCTTGCCCAACAATTGCAATGAACTTGTCTGAAGCAAACGTTGGGAAGAATAATTGTTCCTAACGTGTTTATTGCAATCGTTGAGCAAGAACATTTGCTTCAAACATGTTTGTGGCAATTTTTTGGCAAGAATAAGCTCAAGAATGGCCACGAATATGTTTGTAGTAATTATTGGGCAAGAATCATTGCCACCAACATGTTTGTAACAATTGTTAGGCAAGAATAATTGCTTCAAACATGTTCGAAGCAATTGTGGGGCAATAAGCTCAACAATTGCTACAAACATGTTTTTTGCATTTGTTTGGCAAGTATAATTGCTACAAACATGTTTGTAGTTATAGTTAGGCATGAGTTATTGATACAAACATGTTCATGGCTGTTGTTGGGCAGTAAAAAAATGCTTCAAACATGTTGATTGTAATTATTTTGCAAAAATATAAGCTCAACAATCGCTAAGAACATGTTCGTAGCAATAGTTGGGCAATAATAATTCCTACAAACATGTTCATTTTTATTGTTGGGCAAGGATAAGCTCAACAATTACTACAAACATGTTCGTAGCAATTGTTGGGCAAGATTGTTGTTGGTTGAGCAAATGCACACACACGCTGGCTCGCTGGTATGTAAAATAAATGGCAAGGAGAGTATGTAGAATAAATGGCAAGGAGAGTTTGTAGAATAAATGGCAAGGAGAGTTTGTAGAATAAATGGCAAGGAGAGTTTGTAGAATAAATGGCAAGGAGAGTATGTAGAATAAATGGCAAGGAGAGTTTGTAGAATAAATGGCAAGGAGAGTATGTAGAATAAATGGCAGGGAGAGGATGTAGAATAAAAGGCAAGGAGAGTATGTAGAATAAATGGCAAGAAGAGTATGTAGAATAAATGGCAGGGAGAATATTCTAGGAAGGGCAAGAATACGCTCAACAATTGCTACGACCATGTATGATTGCGGCTAAACATGCTCCAGCGCGAGACGCAGCACCCAGTTGCGGGCTTGGAGATGTTGTTGCGGGAAGCCCGCGGTTTTGAAAGTGTCTCTAGAGGCGAGGTCTCCCAAAGTTGCCCCCGATTTATGGGCCGGGTTTTCTGAAATTCACCCAAAAAAACTTTCCCATTGTTTTCCCTTATTTATGGAGCAGTGTCCCTAATTTCGAGCCTTAATTTTGGTTTGGAACTTGGAAGCTGGTTATTTGTAAATGTCAATTTGAGGGCTCGGGTTTTGTTTCTCCAAAATTGCATTTGGTAATAAAAAGCCGTACAGACATATACAAATCTTCGAAAATGGTCCGCAAACAAAGGAATGTTCAAAACTTTTCCAGAATCATGAAAAAGATTTAATGCAATAAAATGTTTCCAGAATGCAAATAAAATTTCTGCAATCTCAGTGAAAAATTAAGAAGCGTAATAAACAACAGCTTCCTAAATTTCATAAAATTTTAAGTTCTGTGTTCCCATTCAGCATTCGAGGCACAGAAGCTAGCAAAAACTGTACTCCTTCTGCATGACGAACCTCAATAATTCTCTGCAGACAATACCACCAGAAACAAATTGAAATTCTGCACACACACACACACACACACGTGCGAGTGGAAGCCAGACAAAAAATTTACTTCAAGGCTCAGCGGCAGACACGACGTGACCCTCTGAAGAATTGAGTATTCTTTTTGTATAAATTTGGAACATCAAATATCTCATTCCAATCAAAATGCAGCAAACACAAATAACTTCAATAAATCCAATCACAAATAACTTCAATAAATCCTATTACAAATAATTTCAATAGATCCAATCATAAATAACTTCAATAAATCCAATTACAAATAACTTCAATAAATCCAATCACAAATAACTTCAATGAATCCAATCATAAATAACTTCAATGAATCCAATCATAAATAACTTCAATAAATCCAATTACAAATAACTTCAATGAATCCAATCACAAATAACTTCAATAAATCCAATCACAAATAACTTCAATAAATCCAATCACAAATAACTTCAATAAATCCAATCACAAATAACTTCAACAAATCCAATCATAAATAACTTCAATGAATCCAATCCCAAATAACTTCAATAACTCCAATTACAAATAACTTCAATGAATCCAATCACAAATAACTTCAATAAATCTAATTACAAATAACTCCAATGAATCCAATCACAAATAACTTCAATAAATCCAATCACAAATAACTTCAATGAATCCAATCACAAATAACTTCAATAAATCTAATTACAAATAACTCCAATGAATCCAATCACAAATAACTTCAATAAATCCAATCACAAATAATTTCAATAAATCCAATCATAAATAACTTCAAAGACGAAAATTTGACACCGTCAGGATTCTTTACAAAAATGGTTGAAGGGTAAAAATGCATACCTCAAAACGTATTCATGTGGAAATAAATTCAACCCTTTCGCTAACTGTAAAGAAATACCTCCACACCCAAATACATGCATTGCAGAGCGAAGAAAAATTCAATAATTTGACGTCAGCTGAATATGACAAAGACTTGTTAGTGATGACAGTGTCATTCAGAAACGAGGTCGTCTGCCGTACAGGGGCAAAGTTTTGTCTATGTCAGCAGTGCTCAGTCATCTCTTATCGGACAAACAAAGCGATGACATCCACAGCTCACTCGGTCTGGTCGTCTTCCATTGGAATATATGCGCCTGCCAGGTCTCCAGACCGTGTCATTTAAATAGAAAGGCGGACAGCGAGGGTCACGTTACACTGCGACTTCGATGCGAGGCACAGGAGATGTCGGAAATATTCCGCGGAGTATCGAAGTGCGTCGGTGTTCGACCTTGTAATTGTTGTTGGTAATGCGTGCATTGCAATAAAAATGTAAAGAGGGATTTTAGATGTTCAATTCCGCATTTGGTAGGGCTTTACAATCATAAAGGAACTTTTTAAACTATCATATGGTTACTGGAATACTATTTTATTTGTTGAATAAAATAACTAAATAAGGTGTACTGACTAATTTTTCAAACAGTAATAAAGATTTGAAGGAATTAAACATCATATCTAATGTGCAATTTGAAGTTAGTTCATGCCAACTAATTCTTATTCACACTCCTAAGAACCTGAAAGCTAAAAATTTGACCAGTTACATTCGATTTCTGAGAGCTCAAGTAACATTTATAAGTTCAATCTCAGGTGAGAGCAATAGAGAATAGCATCAGTCATAAATTTAGAATGAATGTTAGTGTCACCAACATATTCACGTTGGTACCAATGATTTATGTACCTTAACAGCAACGTGGAACAATTAGGGTACAATACTGCCCCAATGAAAGGAGTGTGTTTAAAATGGCAAGGAGAGGATGTAGAATAAATGGCAAGGAGAAGATGTAGAATAAATGGCAAGGAGAAGATGTAGAATAAATGGCAAGGAGAGTATGTAGAATAAATGGCAAGGAGAGTATGTAGAATAAATGGCAAGTAGAGTATGTAGAATAAATGGCAAGGAGAAGATGTAGAATAAATGGCAAGGAGAGGATGTAGAATAAATGGCAAGGAGAGGATGTAGAATAAATGGCAAGGAGAGGATGTAGAATAAATGGCAAGGAGAGGATGTAGAATAAATGGCAAGGAGAAGATGTAGAACAAATGGCAAGGAGAGGATGTAGAATAAATGGCAAGGAGAGGATGTAGAATAAATGGCAAGGAGAAGATGTAGAATAAATGGCAAGGAGAGGATGTAGAATAAATGGCAAGGAGAGGATGTAAAATAAATGGCAAGGAGAAGATGTAGAATAAATGACAAGGAGAGGATGTAGAATAAATGGCAAGGAAAGTATGTAGAATAAATGGCAAGGAAAGTATGTAGAATAAATAGCAAGGAGAGTATGTAGAATAAATGGCAAGGAGAGTATGTAGATAAATGACAAGGAGAGGATGTAGAATAAATAGCAAGGAGAAGATGTAGAATAAATGACAAGGAGAAGATGTAGAATAAATGGCAAGGAAAGTATGTAGAATAAATGGCAAGGAGAGTATGTAGAATAAATGGCAAGGAGAGTAAGTAAAATAAATGAGAAGGAAAATATGTAAAATAAATAGCTAGGAGAGGATGTAGAATAAATGGCAAGAAGAGTGTGTAGAATAAATGGCAAGGAGGGTGTTTAAAATAAATTTCAAAGTGAAGAACACAGCACACAACCTAGGCACTGCGCACCCTATTTTCAGATTTATAACATATTCGCCCCACTCTGCATAAGGAAGAAAATAAATAAACTCTACTGATCAAAACCATAATTTAAGAACTAGGATACATGATATTTTCCCCTAAGTTCAAAATCGGGCTGATGGAAAACACAAGGAGTACTTCATACCGCGTTCTTTCCCTTACAGACAACGTATTCATCAAACCTTGACATACCATTCCCACGAACCCCAGAACACAAAGAGCGATGTCTCCACAACCACGGGAACAACAATTGATTAACTGTTCACACAAACCCCAAGACACAAAGAGCCACGTCCCCACAACCCAGGAACAACTGCACCAAACCTTGAGGCCCTCAGTGAAGGCTTTGAGTTTCCAGAGCCTGGGCACGGCGGCGTCGCACTCGAGCGGCAGCAGCACAGGAGCGTTCGACGCTCGGACTCCCAGACGCACGCGACTGAACGACAGCGGCCGCGATCGCAGGTCCACCGTCACGTTCGCCTGGGCAAAAATGTCACCAAGTAAATTAGAGCACGTGAAAAACTTAACTCTCATGACTAGTGAACTGTCTTGCGAAATATTTTATCAGAGATATATAATTATCAGAGCTCGTGTTTCACATTGTTCTCTATAATTATATCTATTTTATTTTTCATATTATTATTTCAAACTATTTTGACGATGTATATCTTGTGAAAAATGAATCATTTAAACTTTCTGATCAATAAACATATATATGTTTATTGCCGATTTTTGACCACTGCAGCAAAAATTCTGTCATTTTTGCTTAGAAATCTAGGGCAATTTTTGAATTATAGCTTGTAGAAACTTCATGTTCATCTCAAAATGAAGGCCATTCAATTCTATGTTCGCTCATATGAAACAGAAATTTTATGCTTCCCCAGGAAGGAGGGAGGGGGAGCAAAGCTCCTCATTTCCCCGTTCGGTCGAGTAAATTTTCTTAAGAGTGGTTAATTTGAGCCACCTCTTATTTCTAAGCTATTGGAACTAAAAAGTTTCAATTTATTAACAATTTGAACCTAATTTTGTTCGTAACTGCACACATTGCTCGCATAGTGTTTTTCTGATCCTTATCATGGGGGTAGCAGTGAAGCTTTCTCTACCCCCATAGTATTCGCTTCATTTTTCTGAGAGCACTCAGTATGTCACAGCTCATATTCCCAAGACTATTGCACTTGGAAACTTAAAACTAATCTCAATTAGAACCTTAGAAAATAAAGTGTTCATACACATCTCATTGATAACATTGAATTTTTTCGTATTTAGAGACAAAAATTTTACGTCAAGGAGTGTCGTAACTTGTATTATTCGTTAGTTGGGTCTTTCGTCAGGTGAGGTATGACTGCACCTGTTACGTCGTGAGCCAGCATCATGTGATGTGGGTTTGTAATATTGACACGTTCCTGAAGTCAATTCATCAGTTGCGTATAATTTTTTGATGAATTATTGTAGGAATCATTGAAATGAAACTTGTCATGTTGTATGCGATCTATTTTCGAGAAAATCTTGCTTTCATAACTAGTTTCCTACTGATGAGCTCCTCCACAATTGCCTAGTAAATACCCGTCTTACTATCAATACTGTTCGATGAGACAGACTTTAAGAACTCTAGTCACACTTCCCAACTCTCAAACTCCAAGCATTTCTTATCTTCAATTCAACCTCCATGGTTACTTGGTTTTCACAACAGCCGTAAACACGATACTTTTAATTGTTACAAACTATGCTTCGAACTAAAAAGGTTTCTTCGTTCTAACCATAATACATTCTAGAAATTAAGACTTCCGAATACGTTAACATTGCCATTCTTCAGATTAGGGTTGCAAACCATCCAGCTGCCGCTCACTCCAACCATAAAACGTCGCAGAAATGAAGACTTAGTAACTCAGCCAGATGCACGCCCGGAGAGGCACCGGATGCCGACCAGGCTATGAGAACCGGTCCACTTCCGAACTTTTGAATTGACTTCCACCGTACTTTTCTAGCTTTGTAACACGGCGGAAGAGAAGCTCAAAGTGCAAGACCACAGTCGCATGTAGCATCAAATTTAATTCAGTGTTTTTTCCGTTAACCTCAAAGAAAGCAGGAAGCATCACCTGTGCCTTCCTTTAATATTTACAAATTTTTGCATTTTTTCAAGGTGGCCGATATGACATGCCGACGACTTGCACTTCCATAATTTAATCTTTATTGTATTTCATCAATAAGCATCTGATTAAGACTTAATTACTACTATTATTAATTCAGACTTGAAACATTACGTTATTACTCAGACTTGAAACTGCAATTAT
Source organism: Platorchestia sp. MABIK (assembly GCA_014220935.1). Classification (NCBI taxonomy): domain Eukaryota; kingdom Metazoa; phylum Arthropoda; class Malacostraca; order Amphipoda; family Talitridae; genus Platorchestia; species Platorchestia sp. MABIK. Next base: position 5,449 of record JACJUY010002628.1, on the reverse strand, counting down.
CAACGCCGGTTGAATCAGACCGACGTTTCCAAAAGATTCAAAAATTGTCGCAACTACTTACACAATGCTGGATGAAAGACTGTCCTCTGTCATAGCAAATTTCTTGACAGCTGTCACACCTACGACTTGACATGGGTTGTGGTTGAGCCGAGCTATATTGCTGTACACAGTTGTGGTAACTGTTCTGGGTGGCGGTTGCTATGCACAGTTGTAATAATAATAAATTCAGTTCAGGACAACTCCGGTCTCTGGTCTTGTCGCTCTGGTAATTCTGCTAAAATTAAATTTGCAACTATGCAATGATGATTACGCAGTAGTTGTAATAATAACGGCAAGTTAGGCTTGCTAGCGTGCCCCATATCGCGTGAAAGGTTACAAAAGTCAAATGCCAGCAGTCCCACCTCACCACAATAAATAATGCAGTCCACAGGTTTCTTCAGGGTCAGTCATCATATTACAGCAGACCTGTTAACATCCATCTCACGTAGGTTCTAATGAACATCCATAAAGAATGAAGGTCTCATCTGCTGAAACTGATTATTTTGTTTTATATGAGGCCCTATCACTAAAGACGCCGCAACGGCGCCTCACCAACATCTCAGATGTTCCTTACTCCACGTTGCCTTCACACAGTCACCACCACCATCAGTTATGATTGCTGTACCGAGTGGATGTCGCACATCATCACGATCGTTTGCATTCCTGAGATACCTTAAAAAAACACACTCCGGCACATCGCAAGGAAAGAATACACTTCGTCTCACGGAGTATTCCCAGATGGCCTCCGACTCTCGTTTCCTTAAGGAGACACTGAAACATGCGCGCCAAACTGCAGACGTATAAAAGAAAGAGGCAGCCCACCACGACTAAAAATAAGGCTTATATTGTGGTTGCCGAGGCCTCGAGAACTCCTTCATTTTTTGCACAAAAGACATACCCAAACTTGGAGACTTGCTCCAGCGCCGTATCTATCATACGAGCGTCACATGCCGGATTTATGGTGTATTTCTTGAGCTGAAAAACCTCTTTATGTTTGGTCTCGGAAACGCAAAGGTGAGAAAATTACCATAAAGCTATGGGGAGATTTTATCATGCAAATAAGAAGCCACTCAGTCAATGTTAGACGCAACTCAAATTGAGGTTCTTTGCCTTGCGTTCCAGCGTTAGTGAAGAATGACACTGTTCATACATAGTGGATGCATTTTGGGTGAAAGCAAACTACCATACACTTCGAGGCTTACCAAATTAAAAAGTCGACTGCATATGAGCGGTTGCTACGGTTGTTTAAGTTAGGCTGTAGGTAGCAGTGCTCGAAAACGACTTTAGTGTTAAAAATATTTGTTTCTTTTTTAAGAAGAGTGAAAAATGTAATAGCACGATGATATTTCTCCTCGTATGCTAAAATCTTTTCTAAAGAATGGTAGTGAAATTATTTAAATATTAATCATTTACACTGATACGCAAATGTGAAACTTACCTAGTGGTGCACATATGTCCCAATACGCAATCGACATGCTAAACGTACAAAGCAAATGCACAATGGGTGAAAGCTAACTACCGCGCAAAAAATTGAATTCCTCACAAACAAAGTATGTGTACCAAGTGCATGATGACATTAGTTAGGGTGTTTACTTTATAACTATATTTATTGGAGATGATCTCGTCAGCGGTCCAGAATTTTACAATAGCTTTCGATAAACTCTAAGATTTATACTCGTATTCGCTGGACTCGGGAAAATGGGAGTCCCTTTCAAGGCAGACGCACTCAAACTTTTAGCCCCTGTAACCAGTTTATCCTTATTTATGATACAGGTAAGCAAATTTTGTGGAAAAATATTCTGGGTCTAAATTTTGCCGTCAGAAAATCAGAAAATATAGAAGGACAAACGAAGCACCGGAGGAAGGTCAAAAGTTAACGTTGTGGTGGTGGTGCTTGAATTTGAAAGTAAAAAATTTTGGAGGGTACTTATTTTAACCTTGATGATGATTAATACCCTACATTTCCCTTCGTTTATTTCTAATAGAGAGCTCACTTTCATTCCTCTCAAAGAGGTTCATTTTTTGCTCGTTTCTACGAGTTTCCGAGAATGAAGAACACATTTCGAAAAGTGAACCAATTCTTCGCTTGGATAACAGCAGAACATTGTTCAAATTTTCTGAAAGTTTCTTTTCCCCGTATTTTTTAGCCTTCTTATTAGTCGCAATTGTTTTCAAACAGCGAACGGAGAAATTTTCCACTCGAATTCTCAGCCAACTTCGAGTCCATCCATCGTCACGAAGTTTAAATACTAAATTCTTAGAAGACGCCTACGTGGTGCGGCTCAAACTTGCGCAGGCCGTTCAAATTATTATCGAAGTCCGTGAGTTTCAAGATTATCTTGGACTTGCGCTCTGCGACTTGCTCCCCACAGCCAAATGACTACCGCAAGAGTAGAGGATGGAAAATTATTTCAGGTGTTTTTAACGTCACAGCTAGCTGCATAATTAAGTTATCCTAATTCAACTTGAGTTTTTAGCTACTCTACGTGCTGCTACGCAGTAATTTCAAATTGAATACTGAAGAGTAATAATTGAATTTATTTCAAAGGAATTACACAGCGTGCTGTGTCCTGACGATGACGTTAATAATTTGAGAAATCATCAGCTCTCCTGGAACACCTAAAGGATGAGGGCACGTCGCAATGAACTGAACCTGAACCCCGAAAACTGGAGGCGTCCTGCACTCATCATGGCCAGCTAAAGATGAACCGCGTGTACTTTGAAGTGACTCAACTACTTTCTTTCATTGCGGCTACTGAAAAAGCAACAATTATGAAACATTCAGTGTATGATGAACGAATTAATGACTTTCTTCCCAAGTTGACAAATTAAAATCATGGACCATTTAGTAAACACTGAACCAATTTCACTAGCAATTGGAATTTCTATAAGCTTGAGATTTAAATTTTTTTATTGACGGTGAGTCTTTAGAAAGAAGTTCATGCAAGCGTATACATTTTACACCGAAAATTAGGGTCTTCATTCCATGTTCATTCCACGATCACTAAAATTTGTAGCAGAAAATTTTGAAAATGAACATTATACTTATAATAACTAAAAAGATAATCGAGCGTGTGAGAGTAACATGATAAGTTGGACTGAAAAGACCGTAAATTTTTCCTCAGGTAACAGTAATGGACTTGAAATACAATCCCAACAATTATTCTTTGAATCTACAATGTGGCCTGGGCATTTCAGAGTAATCAAAGTTACCTCGAAACTCTAAGTAACTTGAGCAATTCAATGCAACCCGATCTATGCTAGCACATGAAGCATTCATTAAGTCGCAAGTTTAGCATTGCATGGACTGCTTCCCATAGCGGGCAACATTTCTCTCATGTTTATGTGCTCCGGAACATCTCTTGTGAGTGATCACAGCCATCTGTAAGGAGCATTGTGCAGTTAATGTACCCGCAACTTCAAACACTGTTCCAGCCTGTCAGCTCTATGCAGTGAAGAGAGCATTTATACTGGACTTGTTCCCAAATCCTGAACCACAAACTCCTTAATAGCTTTTCGACTGAGTCTGCCACTGTTAGAAACTGTGAGGGCTAAACCAACTTATAAAAATATTTCATCCGTAACAACAGTGAATCAATTTCTTACAAACATTATCTTGAGGCATCGATTGCTTAAATCGACAGACGACCATCAGGCCACTTCGTTGAGCCCCGTCAGTGGATTTTTCTTTACTTGCAGCGTTCATGGTCCAACTTCACCAAAGTAAGAACGTATTAAAGTAGTGATGACAAAATCGAACGGTCGTTAAAATCGAGAGGCGCTCCATATTTGAGGAGCAATCGAGTCGTCCAGTGTCCCCAATTTCTCTTTCTTCAGCATCGATCGGTCGGCTCGAAGTTATTGTCAATCGGCGAGGTATAGAGACTTTTGGTAACGTACGATGCCATCACGTCTTCTCTCGCGTGATGGAAGCCCGTCCTCTTGGATTCAAGGACGTGCCCAGGGGAAGGAACCAGCTCCTTCATTTCGGTCTCTAATGAAGCTGCCACAGAAAACAAGCTGGCCTCTCTTGCGGTGGCCCTTGTTGGCACAGATGCCGCGGGGCTCAGTTCGATCATGACATGTTTTGCCCTCTACAGTTAAAAATTCTTCGATAAAAGTTGGTCACAAATCATCTAATTGTAAGCAAGAATAGTCAGTAGCGGACGTATTAAAAATCTTATCTCGAAGACAAACTGGCCAGGAGCTTCTGAGTTGATTTTACAGTCGGAAAATTTCCCAAAACTTTTCGTCAGTTATTCATGCGAGGCAAAACTCCCGGGTGCGAGTTACGCGTGCGAGGCTAAAGGCTTCACTTTTGCGAGGCCAAAAGCTTCACTTCTATGAGGCTTTTAGTCGACTATGAATTATTCAAAGTTCGAGCATGGTGCCTCACACACAGCAGCGCACTACAGAATTACTTAACACCTTGTAACTCAAAATCATACGTAATAAACGAGCTCTACTTTGAAGCCTCGATCTCGGTGAAAATGTCGCCTTACAGAAACTTGTAAGCAATTCAGTGTTATTCGTTCGTGATGAAGACAACAAATCAAGGCATACCGTGGAACATGACTTGGTTGGTTAGAAGCTTCCTTGTTTTAATTCTTTAGCTCCATAAAATTATGCCAATGACTAGCAAAATTTCGTTTTGTTTCACATGGTTTTTCTTCGAAATTTAAAAGATTTGATGTTTGCTCAGGAGCATTCTACGTATTAAAATATTTACCGTGATAAGAGTGACTCACTCAATTGTGCAGTTCATTCCGACCTAATGAGAAGTTTATCCCATCTAAAATTAAAAGTATTCACTAGGAATCATGTTCAACTGTAAAGACACAATAACGCTTCCAAATATAACAGCATTTAATCTTCGTAAATCCCGTATGTTTGGTCTAACGCCTTGAAGATAGAGTACGTGCATCCTCATTTACTTGCCACCAAAGTCAATCAATTCAAATTTTGTCCTGGAATGTTGAATTGAAATGTTCGTCTCTGTGCCCGAGTTACAACAGAAATTGCAGTACATTTTATAGTAAGCAACAGCATTTATGCACGCGGACTCAATTCGAATAAAGTGCACGCCGTTACAATACCTCAGAAGCTTACACAACTTCATTGATGATGAAGTGTGTAGTTGCTGCTGTTCTGGCACACCGAGAGCTTAATTTATTCCAAAAAGCACACCTCGATTGTCGAGCTGCAGAAAAGTGCAAGCCAATTAAAATAACTATAGAACTCGCTCATACAGAGCGACAACATAATATTTGATCATTGAATTTGAAAACTTTTATCAGGTTCTAATTCAGACATCCAAAACTCGATGACCTTCCTGATCAAGACACTTGTAGTGTTCTCCCCCAGGCTGCAACACGCTTCGGGCAGACTTTGAGATATCTTTTTCGTGACA
>JACJUY010002627.1:37895-95795 GCA_014220935.1 Platorchestia sp. MABIK | reverse complement strand
GGGGGGGGGGGGGGGTTGAATATTAGAATATTAGACAGGGTCCGTGCAACATATTCAATAACCTTTCTATTTAACTTGAGCAAATATTTTCTGAACTTCGTTTGTTCTTGATAAATTCAGGCAAAAACTTATAAAAATTTCTTCTTGAATTCAAAAACTTTAATATTAACGTCGAAAATTTCTGTCGCCAAGTATCAAGCTTCAAAAATTTAAAAATTTCATTAAATTAAAATGAAGCAGTAGGCCTTGCTTAAGCTAAAAGCACACACACTAGGACAATTTCACTGACAATTTAAGGTGATAACAAATTTTCTCCTGGAAATTTTCTCCTGAATTATTTGAATTGTCGTGCCCAAAGGGATAAATCAGGTATACTGGTAATGCCAAGGCCACGGATGCTAAATTGGTAGCTGAATTCATTCAATATACCATGTCATTGAAGTATCGGTACTGTGCAACAAGGTTGACAGGTTTATCTTCAAATCGAACCATTATCAGAGCATTAAATCGAACCATTTTTGAAATAAAATTTGATCATGAAGCCTAAATTTGGGAATTCATGCCAACACGTGGTCAGTCTGACGATGCACGGTCGTTTTGTATCGGTCTTGAGTTTGAAGACAACTCATGAAACTTTTTCCGTAGCTCTCATGAAGACATACCTCCTTTGTTGAAATTGTAGGCGTTAGAAATTTCAAATTAGTCCCCCTACCCCGCTTTTTCCATCTATTTTTCGGAACCTTATGTGAGCTTAGGTTAGGCTATGTCAAGTGCCATGGAGAATTTCCGGATCTTCGTTTCGAGACTTATTTGCAATGCATTCGTGTAAAAGACATGTAAGAAGAAGTACGTCTTCTGTAGTGTTCTAAAAAATTATTTCAAGAGAGGCCTCAAAACGTCACTCAGGTCCGTCGTGTTCCCTTATGGTCCTGCACTTCGACAGCGCTCAATTGCGTCGTCGCGAGTTGCGTGTCGTTGACTGCGTTCGTTCTCTCTTGGCTGAGTTTATGTTACCACAAATAAATTCTACTGCCATGTTTGTTTTTTTCAAGTCAGAATTTATGTATGTTTAAAAAGCTGTATCCGTTTTTCATTGCCAATTTTTTCTAACACTCATCGACAGGGCGTCGCACAGCAACGTCTTCAAAGATTTTTTATTTGACTATTCCTGAATGCTTATAAAAATTAGTTCAAATTGCTGCAGATTCGCGTTGCAGCTGTTCACTTTGTCCTGCCACCCATTAAATTGAATAATAGAACGCTGACTCCAAGTAAAAACCAGATTTACATGCGTATTACTCGGACGATCTGAAAGAGACATGCGAACGTCACTTAGCGGTGTTATTAAAATTTATGGAACTCATAACTGAAGGTTCACTTGTCGCATTCCTCAATAGCATTCTTCTTTACGATGACATTTCGTGCGCGCCAGCATTCATATTTGACGTTCTTGTGTGGCTAAGAATGACGGACGAGAACTGAATAAATTATAAGGCATTGGTTGGTTGCGATATATTACTGTCTCGACAGGACACAGTTACAGATATTACTCCAAATACGCAATTGAAACTACGGTATTACAAATGACAGTTTATGCTACGATATTACGAAATTCTCTCTGAGCAGATTACTGTAGGTACAGGCCACCGAGAACAGGAGCATGTGCTGTAACTGTAGATTTAGCAGACTCTCGCATGCAGGTGTCGCTCTGGCTGGGCTAAGTAGATGAGGCAATTGATTCATAAAGAGGAAACATACCGACCTATCGATGATGTGAGGATTCTGCGTGCTGCGTACGTGGAGCGCTGTATAATTAACTTTTCGAACTAACGCAGTACATTATTACGGAGTTCAACGCACGAGACGCATAAATGTGGAAGTGTGTACATGGATATCATTGGACAGGAGATGAACAGGAACTTTTAAGGGTCTTATAACATGTTCTTTACAGCAATCTACAGCAGTCACAGCTATGTTTTAATTTCATCAGTAATGTTTTACTTTGTAATGACGTATTCAACTGACTGTGTCTCGTATATTTCTTCCAAGAACTAAGCAGCGTTGCACTTCAAATTATTCTGTGACCAATTCTGAAAAAAAGTTCTTGAAAAACATGATTGACGCGTATTTATATGAATTTCGTCGCACTAGCTTCCTTAATCATTACAAAGTGACTGTTAGATTTTAAAAGCAAGTTCACATTTTATTTTCAAATCGTACTGTTTTGGAGCAAAATCTGAGTGCTTGAATTCAATTACTTAGATTAAAAAAATGTTGCATATTTTCAAAGCCATGTCTCATGAAAAAAGGTGAATTTAAATTCTTATCGAAAATTTTATTTTGCTACAATACAAATTATCCTTTGCACGGTCTCCTTTGTTTTGTGTGTTTCTAGTTCACGAATAACACGATGGATCATCTCGTTTAATAACCTGCGTCCAGTAGAGATACGAATCAGATGTTGTACAAAAATTTGTTAGGCTTAAAACTTATAATTCACTGTTACATTTTGGCGGATGTAGAAAGCGCATAGCAGAGAGTACGTTCACAAGCGTACGGTCGACTACGATAAGGTTTTTGTCCCGTTATAACCATCCACCGCGGCAGCCTGGCTCAGCAGTGGGCTAAGTCGGTTCCTCATTGAGCTCGAGAAGGCCTCTTGATATTTTCCCTGTCGGCACTTTTACGGTGCCGCACAATGTGTCCGCACAAGTACGTATATTACCGTGAGCAATAGAATATTGAAAGATGCAACATCCTGAACCTGAATATGTAGAAAGTTCGCGCGGAAGAGTTCGCAATTGAAATTTAATGGAGTACGCAAGCTGATCAGAAATATTGTCTAAATGGTAAAACATTATGAAATTACTGAAACCTATTTTGAATTGCAAAATTTTGCTCATACCAAAGATACTGATGTTGTGAGTCGTTGGTGTTATTTAAGGAATCACAACGTACTATGTATCGTTCCGTGAGCTTGCAGTTTATTTGTAATCTAGGTGTACAACGTTTGTAATCCATATGTAGAAATTTGGAAGTATATGTAACTCTTAAAAAATACCAATCTATCACGGTGTTTCTATTTTATCTCATGTACCCATGTCTATGTTAATACAGCGAATACCGAGAGAGTGCGAAACCTAAAATGTTTTTTGTTGTTACTTGACTGTAACTTGATTTTTCTGAAATTTCTGTTAGAAAATTAGAAACTAGCTCATTTTTGCGTCTGTTTCTGTTTTCTCTGTTTTCATTTTTTATTAGTTATTTCTATAGACTACACTGAGCAATTCAGTCACCAGTTTTGTCGTAGCAGGACGAAGTGTTTCATTTTTTTCGAAAACAAATACTGAAAGTCATGACGGTTACATTCGCTTAACGCTCGGCGACCAGTTAGCACTGAACGTTTAATCAAAAATAATTCGAGATTTCAGTTCATAAAATTAGTAAACTGGCCTACTGTTTCAAAAGAGATTTATTGCTACCCCAGTGAGCTTTGCACGTTTCTGTATCCCAAAATGTAAAATGAAAATAAGTGAAAATAAGTGTAGCTTAGGATTCATAAACAAATCATTTCACCCATCGTGTAATGAACGAGCTCTGAAATTGATTACTACGTACATGTGTGTTTGTTTTAAGTGCGCGTGTTGTGCTCTATTTTCTTTTCACAAAATACCTTTGATCAATCCTTTCTCAGTACTTGAAAATCATTTAGGACGGCATTTCAGCCTGTTTCAGCTGAGTGTTCCATGTCTTTTCATTTTCCGTTTCAACTTATAGCGTTGAATTTCAGAGGCATTCTCCAGTAGTATTTGAAGTCTCTATAAACTTTCAGCCATCTTGCCTTAGATAAAATATCCAAGAAAAAGAGTTTAACTTATTCTCTTAATAACATAGTAAACTCCGTGACACAGCTATTGTACACCTCATATTGTTTGTATATCAATCAAGTACCTTTAAACTAAGAAATTTTTCAAAACCAGCATGTAACACATTTCATGTAACAACTTTCTTAAAAATAAACTGTTTTTCTCTCTTTCTTTCTTTTCTTCCATTACGTCTTGTTAGTCTGTTAGAATGACTTCTTTGCGTTTGGTTAATAACACGCTGCTCATAATCTCTCGTTACTGTCGTACGGAATTACAATATTTTCTGCGATTTTACTAGATTACATTGTTCCTCTATTTCGTTAGATGGATGTGCTTCGTACATATTTTCAGATTATAAGTTATTTTGTACCGAGGACTGCTCTAATTCGGTCTCCCGATAAAGGGTTGAAAACCTCAGTAGAGGTTGGTCACCATCGGTGGCACGACCTACAAACGTCACAGCTGACAGCGGCTACTCACCGCGATCAGCAAGTGGAGCAGAAAGCGAGAGTGTGACGAGCGATGTGGCCTGGAGCGCCATTCGTTTTCCATAGAAAAGACAATGTCGCTATGATACATTCACCGCAGGGAAAACAAAGGAAACAAGGGCGGTTATGCCGATCAGAAAATTTAAATTTCCGTCTTTTCCTCTTAATTATATCTTTCGACCACACTGAGCAATATAGTCGTCAGTTTTGATGTAGCCTCTCGTTTTTGTTGTTAATCATTGCAATATCATGTAACGTTCAGTTGATGCTTAAGACAACGAGCAACACTTATGTGTGCGGTAAGTTCAACGGCAACACTAGTAGTAGTTGATTTTGTTGGGTTTGACTTTCTGCGAGGTCAGTAGATGTAATGCTCAAATTTTACGTGAGAAAAGTTCAAGCTAGAGAATTTAGGTCTTTAAAAGCAACACGTAGCGTTGCCAAGTCGACCGAAGAAATTACCAATTACAACGTGAATTGTTTACAGTCCGGTTTCTGCAGCTCATGTGAAGTCGTTTATTGTCCTTAAATCCTCTCTTCTTGCACGGTTGATACCTGCCATTCCTGGGGCTTTCGAGTCATTGAACGGTTTATAATATTTCTCCTAAATTGACAACGAATGCTGAAATGGCAGCAGGAAGCTGAAATTGGTAAGAAATTTTTTTCTACCCTAATATCATTTGGTTTGCATAAGAATGAAATGCCAATAAAATTGCCGTATAAGAATGATTTGGCTTCACTTTTGCTGAAGACAATGGATGTGAGCACAAGCTGTTTTATCCCTAAGTCATATCAATCTTATGGGTGAACTTCGAATTCTATTATCCCATTCTTCCATTCTTCGGATGCTGGACAGCAGCGGCGTGTTTTCCATGCTCGATCGTGACGGTTGTTTAATTAGGAGTACAATCATAAAAATAATTCTCATGCATTGTGTGAGTGTCGTGCATTCGTTTTACATTCACAACGCCATTTGCTATTTTTGGGACGCTGTAGAATTTGCTTCTGCTGCAGACGTTCGGATCATCCAGCTGTTAGTGTCAGTAGTTGAGATTTGCCTGACAACAAAACTGCGCGTGGCCCACTGGCCCACAATATTCTACACAATATTCAAAATTCGATCCGGTTCCCTTGCATAGAATATGCAATTTTTCCTCATGACCAAAGATTTACCGCATTTTCCTGTACCTACCACCAATTTTATGCGGTAATAATATAGTAGACAAAACTTTCATCTTTACCAATGCAGTGTTACGAGACGTTATTAGCTTATACTTTGAACGTCTTCATTGGAGGTGTTTGAGCCCCCGGACAGTGATAGAACAAAGCGGAAAAAATTAGAATGAAAGATACACAGCAAGAGGTAATAAAAGAAAAGATGAAATAGAAACAGAGTGTTTTTTCTCTTTCTACCAATCATTATAATTCACACGGGGATAATAACAACTACCAGGAGAGCATTTTACTGATTTTACTTAAATTTAAGAACAAACACGTGAGTAATCAACTTTTAAAATTATTACATCACAGGACAAAATTTCACGTCAGTGGCCAAATATCATGTAAATTAATCCCAACAAAATGTGCCTTATAATAACTCATTAGAAAAAGGAATCCCGATAGAGTCCTATACAATGCCTGAAGATCGCACACGTGATAATAATTACTCACAAAAATGAAAAGAGTAATTAATGGAGCAAACACAACATAGCCATCAGAGAAAATCAATTTTAGTGGCACGAAAATGCATGGCAAAATGTTGGCAATACCTGACGATGCTACGTTGTACTTTTCTGCGTACACCCGTTTTAAAAAAATATCAACACTTCCACTTATTAACAGGTTACCCGTGATCTTTAATTGCTACAACGGTTTTTTTCGTTGCTGCCACTGTCTTCCTCACTTCTTGTGATTGCTCTTTGTCTTGAAAACTGATGCGCTGTACCAGGCTCGTCTGCGTACTGCTGCAGACTCTGTGATTGCGTGGTTCACATCGGCACGCTGAAGGTAGTTGGGTATTTCGAGGTTCATATAGAACAAACTCACGAGTGACAAGTCAACTCGTTTCCCTGCTGTGCGCCTCGTCACTTGGTTTCTTGCTTTTGGTGGTAACTGGTGCGTTGCAGGTGCGTTTGGTGCGTGGGTTCTGATGTCTGGTGCCGTTGGTGTGCAGGTTCTGCAGCCACGACGAGCAGAATGCTGGTGACTATTATTTCCTATTACACTGTTTTCGTAATACATTACGGTGGTGAAGTCCGTTCGTGTAGGTTACTGGTATTAAGATTTGTATGGTGTCCGGCCACCGGCGTGCCGTGCCGGACACCATGCCGTGCCTACGCAACGACTTCGTGCAGCACCTTTTACTCGATCGTTCCAACCCAAAAAAAACTGTTTTATAGTTGAGCAGAACATATATTCTCTTGTGTTTTGTTCTTTAAGAAGCTTCGGGAGTTTTCTCTCTTGGGCCGACGCGTCGTTCTCTGATTGGTTTTACCCTTGCACCCTGTGAAATTTCTGCTTGGTGAAATTTCACTGTGAAATTTCCGCGGGTGTCGGATCTCCCTCTTTGCGGCAATTTCTGGGGGTTTGTTGGTTGTCTTTTGACGGGCCTCTGCTCTTGTTCACGTCGACGCCGTTTTTCCGCGTTGAATACCTAGATGCTTTTAGCACATTAATTCCCCTTGTTTCTTAACATATTGTTCGTTTCACATTACTCATTATACCTCTATATTAAATTTCGAGTTTCAATTGACCCCTCAAGTCTGTGCAAAGTGCGTGGTAGGAGTAATCCCTCCCTTCACCCCAACGCTTGAGGAGACCCTTCCCCCAATAATTCACCCTCACTGACACCCCCAAAGCATACCCCATTGTGTCAACTTCAAGAGCCTGTGGTTGTTCGAAACTGATGCTGTTGCTTCCTGTATTCTATACTCCCATGTTTTCTCGCACTATCTTGTTTCTTTACAGCGGATAAGCAGGCTGGTTTTTTCCAAAGCAGCAATAGATTGATTTCCAACTTTTTTATTCGCAGCTCATAGGGCACAAAATAAAGCAAGTCATACTTAACACAGCCTGCGCACTCCCATATAGCGATGGCCTTATCCACATTATGTGCGCAGTTTCACACAACCTGCGCAACGCCTGACGCGCATAAGAGTGTAGTCCACCCGCAAAAATATGCTGCGATGACATTTAAACTGGCTTCTGTCCTTCTCGAGAAAATATACGTTGAAAAGTAGGATTGTGGTCCTCTCCTGTTCGGTGGTCGACTATTTGGAGCATCATTTTCACAGTCTATCTAGAGGTGCAACCGCTTGTGAAAGTTTTCGGTCGACTTAGCTATACTTACATTCGTGCTTTTTTCTGACCAATATACTCAAGTTAGAGTTTCTTTTAACTGAGATTTAAGCCTAAAACTTTTGAGCATTTGGCTGCGATGACGCAAAGTTTCTGAAAATTTAGTCTATCTGTTGTTAGGTATTAGTGTTAAAAAGTTGTAGACGCTGGAACTCCATGAGATAAGTTCGGTAATTGGCCGTAGCAGTGCAACTAGTGGCTACCAAGGTTGATGCAGCAAATTTGGAATGGACAAGACATCGTGCTGCAACTTGTTGCAAGCAAATTTTATGCAGTGAAATTGAGTTAAGCAACTCATCGTACTGCAACGGGTTGCAGTATAAGTAAATATCACAAATTTAGATTGGTGAACCGCCATTTCGCAACTGGCTTCAACTTAATTTAATGTAATAAATTGGGGGGTGAGTGAACTATCGAACAGTAACTGATTGTAACAACAGTTGCCTAAAATTTAGAGCGAAACGCGTACAAGTAGGAACGAATGGTTTTAACTTTCATGCAAACAAATATTTCAATGATCTCACAAAATATTTAGACATGCGTCATTTTCTATACAGGATAGGAACACGGGAAACATTTGCGGTAAATAAATGAGACTAGTGAGCCAAATTTAAAACGATTACAGATTTATAAAAATTGTCAAGTTTCGCCAAGAAAAACTGCGATCGACTTTAAGTTACGCTGCAATAGATAGTAACCTTTCGTACTCCATAAATGCAGATGTTTATTTTTGACAGCTTCACTCCGTTTGTGCGATTTCTACGGTTATTTAAGTTGGTTTGTAAGTAGCAGAGTTTAAAAGAACAGCTTTACTGTTGGAAAAAACTAAAATTTTCCTAAGAAATGCGAAAAATGGACTAGTACGATGATATTTTACCTTGAAGGCTAAAATCTTTTAAAAAAAAAAGTGCTAAAGTGATTAGAATGTTGTTCATTTATATATACCGATCCCTAAATGAGAAATTTACCTAGTGGTACACATAGATCCCAATACGCAGTCAGTGTGTTGAAACAGCAGTTATTCATTGTATTTCTTACTGAATTTGCGCTCTAATGTGTTCTTTGAAGTTCCAATAGGCAGGTCCTGCGTTGCTTTAATGTCGACAACGACTCACAGTCAGCTCCAGTCTGATGACGATAATGGTAATTATGGCCAAATGAAAAGAATTTTAACGGTAAAGGGTTAATCTCCGCTGATGCTCGTGCTTCATTTCTGAACGGCGACCTCGGCACAAACTAAAGAACAAGTCGCTAGGCTTATCTCTACATTCTCATTTAAAAATTTAACAACCCGAAAAATACATAACAGAGATTTGTATTTTTGTTTATACACAACTGATTATTTTTTGGAGTTGCTTTCCATGAAGCAACTGTGAAAAAGCTCATAGTTTTTCAGAAGATTATGATCTTACGGCTTCGTTGGTGTTTAATCATTGCACAGTTTCGAAAACGCAGCTTCGAGTCACACAAGCCCCGCAGTGCAGACCTCGGCCATTTGCACGAGTATTTGCACAACTCCGTCGCAGGAGCGTGAAGACGACGATCCTACCTTCTCAAACGATAAAACGAGATTAATACTCGCTTACAAACCAATCGTTAATGCCTTCAGAAAGATCAAGGTCGTACTGGAATTTAGAAAAAAATAAAAATGTGCGCCTCAATGTTTGCTAATGGTGAATCCATCGATCTATCGACGCGTAGAGTGCAGAAAAAAAAGCGTGAACTTTTATCGCCAACACTAGGATGACACGAGTGACGGCCTTTTAGTTTGGAGTGTTATTTATTGATGGAGAGTCAATATGCAAGACGTAGCACAATTATTGGAACTCTAATCCAGCATATTCTCCTAACAGCTGGTGTAACTGCGTTCCAAAGTACTTTTTTCATAACTCCATGCATGATAGGGCTAGTGACATTGCTGTTATTTTTCACTTTATGTGAATCGCTTAGTTCTCATTTGAATGTTTTACAACTCAATTTATATAGATTTTACTACTTACACAGCCCTGCTGCCTTCATGGAACTATAGTTAAGAAACTTCGGTTCCGCATTTTTGGAAGATTCATGTTTTACCCCTAGACCAATACACGCGGTAGTCTTGGAATAGTTTAAATCTATCATCTCTTCACGGATTTTCCTTATCGTACCTATCTGCTCGATAATTAACGTGTTTTTTGTCGTGATCGTGATTCTTGCAGAGGTCAGTTTTTTTGAGAAAAAAATGCGTACCGATTTTATAAACTTGAAAAGAGGCAATGAATGTTTACCTCCATTATTGAGCCTCCCGCAGCCAAATATTTTGCATTTATCACGTAACAATCCAAGGCAGCTGGTGAATATCGTGAACCCATCGCACAACACGCCTCAGCAGCTGGTGAATATCGTGAACCCATCGCGCAAAACGCCTCAGCAGCTGGTGAATATAGTGAACCCATCGCGCAACACGCCTCAGCAGCTGGTGAATATAGTGAACCCATCGCGCAACACGCCTCAACAGCTGGTGAATATAGTGAACCCATCGCGCAACACGCCTCAGCAGCTGGTGAATATAGTGAACCCATCGCGCAACACGCCACGGCAGCTGGTGAATATAGTGAACCCATCGCGCAACACATCTCAGCACATCTCAGCAGCTGGTGAATATAGTGAACCCATCGCACAACACATCTCAGCACATCTCAGCAGCTGGTGAATATAGTGAACCCATCATGTAGTATTCCAAATAACAGTGCGACTTGAAATATTAGGAAATTAGCTATGAATGAAATTTTTATGGCATCTTGATTTAAGAATGAAATACCTCAAATTGATTTACATGAAGAACTGGTCCAGCAAATGTTCCAAATTGAACTAAGGCTTATGTTCAGCTCAATCGGGTACAGGTTTTTGTTGCGCGATCCATTCGGCATGCAATCACCACTACGTGCAAAAACTCAATAGTTTCTGGTGAAACGTTTAGCTATCGAGTTGTGGACGCACTAAGCTATTGCCATAAAAAGTTTGTTTAAAAATGTTGTGTTGGCTCGACGATTTATTCGCGACCACCAGTTTGTTCTTGGTTGTTGGTTGGTAGCAACAGGATTGAAATGCTTACTGTACAATTTTACGCAGAAATGCTCTGAAATACGTCAGTTTCCATCATGCAGAGACGTAACATAGACATGTAATACATGTAGTTTATTTAGTGTCACAAGTAAATTTTCAATGAAATTATTGCCTTAGGCATACTTTTATGTAAATTTTCTTTTTCTAATGAATGTTCAAGGTCATAAAATTAGATAATGCTTGGTTAAGTGAAATTGTCTATCACACTAAATCTTTCATTTCGAAACGTTCCATAACCACCCAGAACGCTACGATTTTGACAACTACAAACTACTTTTATTTACTGCACCAAAATTTGAAGGAAGATAAAGGTATTTTCTATAATATTTACCCATCGGAATAGTTTGAGACGTAATTTCATGAAGTAGGATGTACTAAATTTTTAACTCGCCGAAAATGCTGCCACGTGCAGCTACTCTCTGGTCACATGGAGCGCGTCGTGTACGCTTGCATTCCACCTCCCGTGAACTAAGAACAAGTAATCATAACTGTAAAATTATTTAATACCATCAGCGGCCCAAGCACGGAACCCCTCCCTTCAATAGAGAAGACCTTGCAAGCACGCTCTAGAAAATGCAGGGGATCAGCGCAGTAACCTTGGCATTCAGTTGACCGACGGCTCAAACACACCCCTTCCTTATTACCTAACAGCGCTCTCAAAAGTTTCTTTGAACAGGGGCACTATTTCTTTGGCAGGCGGCATGTTCTATCTTAAGCGAGGTTTCAGGGAAATATCAAGCGTGGCGAGGATCCTATTAAAATCGGCCATACTATCGAGATGAACGTCCTTGGGGACGAGCAACAAACCTTTTCACAGCTTCTGCGCCATGTGTTCAAAAGGGCACGGTTGGCTGAATTTCATCAGTAGTCATATTGTTCGTAAATATTCGAGGTATATTTCCACGTTTTCTCAGAGAAACCTGCGTTGGAACTGTACCTAAGGAACGTAGTTTATTGAACTCAAGGAACACTTTCTGCTTTTAACGATATTTATTTGACGAAGGAGATGAAGAACGGAATTGAAAGTGCTCTTGAATTTGTAAAAATGACAAGCTATGCAAATTTTAGCATTGAATTTCTACTGCCTCTGAGCTGCGCATTCGGATTGCCTGCCTACTCTCACAAATTTTGGAGCAGAGTGGAGGGAACTCAGCCGTTCATTGCATTGGTAATTTACGTTTTTGGAGAAAGGCTCACAAGGTAAATATGCCGGCTGCTACAGCACATGTACCGTTTTTGGGCCGAATTTAAACAAAAATACGTCGTTGTGACGAAACAGCTGGTGGAGTGAATGTTACGTCGACGTGATTACAAGACGTGATGTATCAAGTTTCAACTTGAAAAATTACCAAATTCCACGAAGCTTAAACAAGATGACTTGAATGCACTCACGTTACTAGCTGTACCGCTACAATGCAGTGAATTGTTTGAACTTGGTTTGTAGCGTACTTTTGAAGACATGAGGCAACATTTGTTGTGCTGCGCCTCTAGATTCTAGTTTTGTATAATTAGGGGCGTCTTGTCTCATCTTTTTCCTCCTGCGTGCAGCGCATGATTGATTTGTTGCACGATACAGAATGCTATTTATCAGTGGTGGTTTTCGATTCATTTTTATAGCGTAACATAGAATATGAATATGGAGTAACATCCAACCTGAATTTTACGATAGAAGTGAAACGCTATCAATATCTGTACATTCATTTTTTAAGGAGCACCGAGTTCCATAGATTTTTTCCATTCTGAAATTTCCGCATTTCAATTTTGGATTTATTCGACTAATATAAACTTGCCGCAAAATTTAAACAGAGAGATGAATCTATACTTCATTTGAATTTGCCTCAGCAGTGAAGGAGAAAAAGAAGAGGAAAGAAGGCTAAAAACAATGTTCGTACTTATACATGAATATTTGCTGCCCTAAGGTCACGAAGTATGCATGAACTGCTGAGTAAATGTGTAATATCTGAGGCTTTAATTTGGTCGAGATGCGAGTCGCCGTTGTAAACAGAGGGAATTTTCATAATGCTGCAGACCGACCAGTAGTCACAAATTTAATTTTCAGAAATACTTAATCAAAGCTAAATGAAGATACCATCCACGTTATCTTAGTTACTTTCAAAATTATTTACAGCGCTTGACATATGAGAGCTGTCTGAGAGCAGACATGATTTGACCAATAAAAATACCATAAACTGATGATGTAACAAAACCCCCACAATAATACTGTAAATTGTGTCTATTTAATCATGTTCACTGGCTATTGTTACAATACTTCCGAAATGCACTTAATTCAAGAAAGAGATAAAAAATAATAGAAAACGGCTCATTTCCAATAAAGTTGATGCAAAAATCAGCATTGGTTTTGAAAATGCCTTACCATGAAGGTCTTTAGTTGGTAAACGGACATTTGGTGCAACAGATTGAGGGATAAATGTGAAACTGTAATCCTATGTTAAAGTGATTCTAAGTTTGAAAATGTTTATAAATTCATGTAGTAATGAAAAACATAAAGACAGGAGTGTAGAAAAACAATATTTTAAGCAAGTACCGAAACGCAAACTGGCTGTCGTGATCATCTACCTAAAAATAGAAATTAATTCCTACATTTTTACTATTCAAAAACGACCGAAATAAACGTCCCACTTTATTCGAACTAAAACTTGGAACTCGATCACTGCTGAAATCTATGAAAAAAATCCTAGAACACAATCAAAACGAATCTTGAACTTATATTTTTATCAGAGCACTAAAGGCGCTAGATGTTGAAATGAAATCTTTTCTACTGGATGATTTAAATTAATTTGGCTATTTACAATTGAATTAAAGTGACTTACTCAAAAATGTACTATTCTGTTTATGTGAAATAATCTCGTTATAATAGTTTAAGGATCGAATTCTGTGTGAGATCACTATTTCCTCTTTCTAGCGTTCGAATAGGCCAAGCACACTAGGTTGAACATACTTGCTTGCTTTAGAAAAACGTTTCCATGAAATGGAATAAAAGCCTCTGAACTAATTCGAGCCACACAAGTACGTATATTCAAATCTGTTTTTTGTTATAGTCTTAAGTAATATTCCTCTTAACGTGTCACCTCTGAAAATTTATTTTTTTAATTGTAAAAAATAACACAAATTAAAAGTTGTAATCTAAAAATACCCTACCCTCTCCGTTCTGGTCTGAAAGCTCATGGGTCCAATTAGTTCATCAAACCTGACACACATAATTTGCAATAAGATTTCCCACTTAAATTTTTGCAAGCCTCAAGACTTTCCCACCTAAATTTTTAAAACTTTACGGCTTCCCACCCAAATTTTTAAGGCTTCCCACCCAAATTTTTAAAGCTTTCCTCCCAAATTTTTAAGACTTCTCATCGAAATTTTCAATGCTTCCCTCCCAAAATTTTCAAGACTTCTCACCTAAATAAGGCTCCCCACCGAAATTTTCAAAGCTTCCCACCCAAATTTTCAAGACTTCCCACCGAAATTTGCAAAGCTTCCCTCCCAATTTTTTAAGACTTTTCACCTAAATATGGCTTCCTTCCTAAATTTTAGCGAGCCAGAAGTGAGTTGCTCATGCCGCGCTCGGTATGACATCAACACCGCAGGCTCGGTTTCCGGTCGCAGTGCGCTGAGGCAGAAATGCCCGTCTGTAGTCAAGTCTCACAGTGGCCAACAGTTCCCTCGCGCTCGTTTATGGGACGTTCACACGTGGTGCGTGGAGATGAACTTTTGCTTCGTTTAAATCTGCCTTTTTAGTGTTGAAGCAGGTAAATGAAAGCTTAAAACAATGTATTTATCTATACGTGAGTACTTTAACACTAAATGGACTCCTAAAAATTTGAATGAGCTTCTCGATAAATATGTAGTATTTGAGGCTGTACGCTTGAAGGCCAAATACGGGTGTGTATTCTTTCATGCAAGGTTTTTCTTGACTAAGCGTGTTCCATATAATTATTTTATTCCAATCAAGGAATTAAATAAAATGGATGGTCGCGGTCCGGCGAGAGACATTTAAGCCCGCGCGTATCCTCCAAGACTGATTAAATCTTTTAAGTCCGCCGAATTCTTGAGGTACCTACAACAGTAATGGAATTGATAATTTATTCATTGCAAAATTTTAACAACTCCAAGAAATATGTTTTAGTTTAAGTGCTAATTTTTTGTATACCTTAAATCCTTTTGTGAATGAGCTGAACAAAGGTGTTGAAAAGTTTAGTGATTATTTTTTAATACACATCAATTGATTATTGTTTAATTCTGAAGCACCTCGCTGTACGTAAAATAACCTTTCCTTCTGTAAGAATGCGTACAAGCTTCCTATTTTATCAGTGCCTACCAAAGGCCGATACATATGACAGATTTACTTGTTAAATGACGATTCCTTTTCTGTGATATTAGTAAGTCTTCATCTCCCAGGTATTTCAACCGTATTTGCATTAGATCTTAAAGGGTTTGACCTGTTTGCAGAACACAACATTCCAAACAGGAGATCCCTAATGGCCCAGGAGAAGAGAGCAACGAAAAATCGAAATCTAACGTAAACTTAAATATCAATTTGCAATGATAATGTCCTGCTCTGTAATTAAGGCAAGTATAATAAAGGAAGGTAATATGTCACCCTATGTGAATGTAAGGGTTTGAAATCTTACTAAATAAACCAACGTTGAAAAATTTCAATATTCCTATCAGAAAGCTTTCTTCTTAGGTAGTTTTCAACAAATTACTCAAGGACCGGAAGTTAGCCTCCAGTGTTTTCTTGCTTGCCTCCTACGCTCCCATTAATTGTTTGATCTTAAGCGATATATGGAGTAAATTTTCGTCTACGACTCAGCTGGCCCGATGTAAAAGAAACAACTTTTTTGCACAAAGTTGCGCGATTTCCTTAATGAGCCTCGTGTTCAGATTAATTAACGAGATTACTTCTCATGGCGAGATTATTGAACACGAGTCCCATGTGCTTCCTCTTTTTTGAATGTTAGCTAAGGTAGGGTCCGCGACAGAAGGGAATTACGTTGAAATTCAGAAACGTACTTGTCAAGAAGAATGACTTCTTTACCTGTTGTCTAAATGAATTATGCCCGATTATGTAGCATCATTTTAACGCAAACCTCCACTTATACGGATGGAAATTAGTCCTAATCATTCATTGCTCGAATCAAGCATGATAACAGCTGAATAAATGTGACTGATTTTTATACGAATAAGTTAAGGTGCGCGTCATATGACATCACACAACTGTAGGATCGACTGAGCAGTTCTGATGAATGGAGTGATGAAAGCTGCATGAAGAAATACAGAAAAGCAATATCGGCCGTTGGGTGGATTTCCTCGGGGAAACACTGCCCTCGCCGCCAGAGGTGAATCATGCTTGAACTCACTTCCGTCTATAATTCTTCAATAGAGCCGCTAGACCAATCTGTTCTGCCCCTCCACTTCCAGTAGTACATACTAATCAGTTATTGATTTTGTTTTCGGAAGTGACATGTTTCTTCTCCATTATCATAAATCAAATGGGGCAATTGGACAAGCAAGCGTTGACGAACCCAAGGGGGCTGCGCACCTGAGCTGCAGCTCATTGTGTTTATAAGTCTGAAGGTCGTTTGAAATTGTCTTCAGTTGTGCTCCGGGCGGCGTGTAGTGCGAAGTGTGTGGCGCCAGTCCCGAGATCGCGTGTTGTGAGCTAGCTTGTCCTCCCGCTTGCTGATATCATTAGGGCTCCTGTGAACAGAACTAAATTTCTGGTGGTGAGTGGAGCGTCGGGAAGTCAAAACAACTGTGGTTAGTCCTGATTTACTCCTAAAGTTGTGCCTGTAGGCGGGAAAAATAAAATAGGGTGAATTTTCTCACGGAGTGAGGGTTTTCTTTCCGCGTTTCACTTTCAGTGAGACGTGAGTCGCTCACTTCCCTCGAAGGCGAAAGTGACGGCCATTTAGAAAAATGTCTTCCAGGACAAATTCGCAGGGTGTAAACCCTTCCCTGTGCGGAATTTTAGTTTTGACATTAAGCTTTATTTCTTCAAGTAGAGGACAAGTGCCCTTGCCTCCAATATCTAGTCACTCTTCAATTGCCGCTGGCTCGACCCAGGGTCCTGTATTCTCGGGAGCGAGCCACGGCGTTCCGCTTCCTCCTACATCAAGTCACGGTGCGGGAGGTCGGTCTCATTCTTTTAGGTTGGCGACACAAGACCCAACTGACTTGATCTTCACTGGGTCCTCTGGAGTGCCTCTGAGTGCAACATCTGCCCAGTCACCCCGGGGGGGAGCTGCTTTCACCCCTGGGGGCTCAAGAGCCGGAGTTCCTCTGCCCAGTCCAACCTCTTCCAGCGCTGGAGGGACCAGAACGAGTGTGTCGCATGGACCTGGTGTGGGCACAGTCGGCAAGGGTATTTTAGAGACGCAACCTCAGGGAACACTGGGTATTGGCTTCAGAAGCACCAGTCCTGACTTGTTCCACATCAACGGACTGCCTTCTTCAATTGAGTTGGACAAAAAGTTGTCTCCCGTGCCTCCTTACTTTGTATTTTCTGATGACGATACTCCCAAGAGAACGCTGTCCATTGGAGGCCCTAAGACCGGAGGACTTCTGCCCATTTCGAACCCTACAACGGATCCCAAACTGCTGAGGCTTCTGAGTCAGCCCGTGGTGCGGCAGAGGCTCGTGGCGGAAGCGGGGGCTGACAAGGCACTCAAAATCAGCGCCATCCTCATGGCCCATCGACAGGTGAGATCAATGAGAAGTGTAGGTCGCGCAGTCATGTTTCTGGGACGGATTTTCGAGCAATTTGTCATCGAAGTGAGGCCAGATTTACTAGCAATTTACGTCGCCGTGGGGAGGCCGGAATTATGAACAATTTACCTCGTATGGTGAGGAAGGATTTGCAAGCAATTTACGTCATCGTAGTGAGGCAGGACTTGCAAGCAATTTACGTCATCGTAGTGAGGCAGGGTTTGCAAGCAATTTATGTCATCATGGTGAGGCAGGATTTATAAGCAATTTACGTCATCGTAGTGAGGCAGGATTTATAAGCAATATACGTCATCGTAGTGAGGCAGGATTTGCAAGCAATTTATGTCATCATAGTGAGCCCGGATTTATTAGCAATTTACGTCATCGTAGTGAGGCCTGATTTACAATCAATTTACGTCATCGTCGAGGCCATTGCTTCATTTACAAGTAATTCACATCGTCGTAAGGATACTCTTTGCAGCATTTGTTCTCCAAAATCAACTAAAAAGAACTCACACAGCCAGCTGTTCCGCTACGAAGACGAAAATTGTTTTCAAATCCCTTTCTGATACTGTTGCTAAAAACGTACGTAATTAAGAGACAATGTAACGCTATCCCGCGCAACAAAAAATGTCCTCCAAGAAAGGGTTTTATTTGGTCATCGTCGATCAAATAGTTTAGAACGAGGAGCTCCTCATCTTAAAGTTAAAACTTTATCACTTTTAGAAAGCATTAATGATGTTTTCTTCATGTTACGGTCACAATAATGAATTCAAAGCGAGACAGCACTGAAACTTCTATTTGGGATTTGCTATACACTTCCAATAGTTCTAGTTTAGAATACTTGCAATAAAAAAGATCAACGAAAACTAAGGTATGAGATAGACTAAGTTAATTTCATGAGTGTTTTTATTGTCAACTATACGTCTCGTACATTGTTCTGTTTAGAATTAGAGGCAGTCCTTGTATTGGACTGCCTGAATGGCTTTCATACTCAGACATTTATCCTAAAATATTGTTGTTTTTCGCGCTCGATCTTTTGCAATAGTTAGCGTATCATTTCAGCTGCACGCGACGTCAGGACTTATCCCGCTACCTTCCTGCGAAATGCTCGTAATTTTGTCGGTCGTGTTCGGCCGGCAGCGGCGACGTCCTAAGGCCATTGTGAGTCCTTGACTTTACCGTGTAGCATTTCAGGCTTCCACGCTCAAGCTAAAGATGATGAATCCATGCATTCATTTTCATTTGGAACTGTGAGTCATTGGAATGTTTTACAATTTAAACATTAATGAGAAAGCGAGGAGTATCATGTTAAATATTTGCTCGTAAAATTGGACTTTTCAAGAGTTCATGATGAGCGAACGTTCGAAACGTTCTGCTTTACAGGCATATGTTTTACACGATGCTCCTCGTTCTCTCATTAATATACGAAACGGCGTGACATGTTTTCAGTTCACTCATTGAGCTACATTTTCCGCTGTGGAAAAGCTGGGAATGGAACAGTTGTAACAAATTGTGGGTTTGGGGTACTCAATCCTAAATGAGTCTACAATCTAAAATCAGAATTTCTTGTTCAATTCTTCTTTGGAAATCTGAAACCTGAAGTTTTTGATTGTATGATAGTTGAGCCCCCATTGTTTATGTGCTTAAATTCTTCGAAAAATTACTGCAGTATATTTTTTGTACATTGGCGAGTGTAAAACGGTCTTGTTAATTATTTCTCCTCGTCAGCTAATGATTTATCGTTCTGTGATAAAATGAAAATTCATTTATAAATTTATGAAATGTTTCTCAAGTTAGAAATAATATTTGAGATTACAATGGATTACAACGAGTTTTTTTACTTGTGCTACATTTTATTCTAGTCGATCTATAACTTTTCAAGATTTTTAAATTTATTCAAGTTTGAAAACTCGTCTGTAAGTTTGTCAGTAATTTCAACGTCAACGGAGGCGCAACTGATACTGACCATTGAACTGAATCAAAAATGCACTACCTCACCTTCGTCCAATGAAGTCAACTCAACCGATACCATTTTTGAAATCATTTCCACCCACGCTTTTAGTTTTTCATACGAAAGTTAGGGCAGGATTGGGAAGTGTTTGCTTTATCTCTTCTAAATAGTAAAGCTTAGGAAATTGATCTCAGTAGACTTTCATTTCATGCTCATCATAGAAGTTCTTTAGGGGAGCGTGGAGGAAGTGGCGCTTGCTGTAACACGTGGTGTCCTTTTTTTGTCGCTCATGGAAAGGTCGGCGGCAGTCCTAGCGAAATTGTATCTAGACGCCGTAATTACTGTCATTGTGGGAGCTGCTGTCTGCCAGTCCCTCTCGTCCGCTGGGCTTACCAATTTAAGATAAGGAGCATTCCTTTGCCGCATAAAGATCAGCATGTTGTCCTGAAATGCTTTTAATTTTAAGGCTGTAGTTGACGTTAAATCTAAGATATACTGAGCGTTTGTTGACGGTATTTCTTATCTTCCTCTATTCCTAGTTCGTTAAATCTATTTATTATTTCACTGTTTTCCTAATGCGAATGAAATTAAAAGATTTTTGTGTTACGTTTTTACTTTCCGATTCGAAAATCATTTTGTTAGAAGGCTTGTGAGCTTCCTCTTCTCGCAGTCCGTATTTAGGGACCATTGTTGTAATAAACTTTAATCAACTATGTTAAGTGAAGGCTTCAAGCTTAGCTTATACTTGTTACACTCAACGTCTTTCCTCGAGATGAAATATGCACATTCTGATACCAAATATGAATTTTTAATTAATGGTGTTTCTTTCTTCTATTGCGTAGTGACTGGAAACTTGAA
Organism: Platorchestia sp. MABIK; assembly: GCA_014220935.1. Taxonomy (NCBI): domain Eukaryota; kingdom Metazoa; phylum Arthropoda; class Malacostraca; order Amphipoda; family Talitridae; genus Platorchestia; species Platorchestia sp. MABIK. The sequence continues at coordinate 75,444 of JACJUY010002627.1, read as the reverse complement.
CACGCTGTAATTTTTATGCTTCAAGGGAGAATGTCAGTTTTGACTGAAAATTTAGTTAAACTAAGCTCTTTGTCTCATAAGTCCCTTAGATTGCACCAGTCAGATCTCGTACACTTTCTTATGAAAATATGTGAGGAGTTTTGTGTATCACAGATAGTAAACTTGAACTTAAACAATCCTTACCATCTAATATCTTGGCCTCTTTACTCTTCTTCTTCCGATAAATTAAACGTATTTCCTTACATTTCTTGTGCGTTACCCTTGAAAATCGTGCTTGACTTTGACATTCGCTTAGTTTTTGTTTCAATTGTTGCATCAGTTCCTGAATATTTCCTCCGCCGTGTCTTCGCTTCCATCCACCCTGCCTTCCTTACCCTGATCTTTCATGCTCAACTCCACGCCCAATTTTTTCTTGCTTGATGGCCGATCTTGCGCCGTTTTGTCGTAAGGTCAATCGCCCTCTTACTGATCTTGCTTGTCAGCAGCCACCCGATCTCAGAAATACGTACTTCTTCATCCTCATCAAATTTAACCTTAAATCTCAAATTGAAGTATCATTTAATTTTCTTACAATGAAAAATATCTTGGTGTTATTTCCGTAGAGCATAGTTTTTAGCCTCAGAGTATTTGAAAGAACTTTTTCTCAAGATTTTTGTTGAGCCTGACATGGCAACAGCGCTTGCGCGCATCCTTGAGAACTGAGTTACGCAAAGGCGCCGTGGCTGCGCTTGCTTCCGGCATTCCAGGGGACGGCGAGCTCTGTTTTCCTGACCTCTGAAAATATAGATCGTTGTCTTTCTGGTCAACGGCTCCTTGAACTATGTGGTTTTTCACCCTCATTGAAATAGAATAGAGCACAATACTTACTAGAGAGTCAATGTATTTGTGACAATTCATTGTTTAGGTAAAGTCATGGCGCCATAAGTGAGTTCATATTATGTGTTGATAAGGAATGCATTCTAATGCCTAAGGGGCAAAGAGAAATCGAAGACCGTTTGACTGTTCGTGCACTTCTCTTGAGCCAATCGAATCATGTAGAGAAACAAACGCAACTCATCTCTAATTTCTGGCGATGTTGACTCTAAATCAGTGGTTCTTAACCTTTTTTTCCAATTTCTCACTTTTTAGTGAGTCAACTCTCCATTCCCCACCACGGCATCTTCCTTTTACTTATCTGTGACATTCCTAACCCTGCAATGTTGTCACTTTTACCCAAACATGACATATGATACCTCATTATGGTTGTTTTTGTTATTAAAACAGTCTGCAAATGATTGTGATTTGTAAAGTAAGTCAACATTTGGATGTAATATATTGGATTTTGAAATACTATCGATTTTTTGTGGGTGGAAACCAATACACGAGATTCCCCACCTGGCAACTCCGCCAATCCCCACCAGTGGGGAATTCCCCATAGGTTAAGAACCTCTGCTCTAAACTATAGAAAAAAAGTTGATGCAATTTGTCTTAATTCTATTAGTGATCATGCTTGAAGTAATTAAACAGGGATAGATGTTGGTAAATAATATTGTATTGCGTTGCGTTGGTAATAATTCAGAACTTAACAATGCAATCAAGTTTACAAATTACTTTGACTTGTGCAAAACGCATTTCGCTATAAATGCCGTGATCACCGATCATCAACCATTATTCGGAAATAACTTGCAAGAATTTTGGGTGTGAAATTGTTGGAGTGTGTAAAACGGAGTCAATTGACTCACTGCAAAGGTTGATGATAACGACATGAATCACCGTGTAACTTTCCACATAATCATTTTTGATGGAATTATTGACCGTTTTTTAAAGATGAGTTGAGGAAACCGAAAACAACAATGCCTTCTCTACGGCTCATAGGGATTTCCATTTTAGCCAGCACAGAATATTGTTCATAATGGTTCTCCCATGGCTAGGCAGGAACATGGTCGTATCTCTCGCCAGCATGAGCATCATAGTTGTCAAAAGCCTGTCATTTTAGTAACGATCCTGTTTGTTGAAAATTTGAACATATGTCCTCCAATATTAACCTCCAATTTTGGCCAGGTTTTATATGGTGTGAGCGTAAACTGCAAAGTCAGCATCAGCCACTTTGATGGTCATTTTAGTAATGCCTATGACCGGTAGTACTATACTGAATACTGGGTATTTGTATCGTCAAAATTGTGATGTTTTAGTGTTGGATATTGGGACATTTAGCATTGACTACCATGATATTCAGTATTGAATGTTGTGGCATTTAGTGTTGAATATTTTAGAATTTTTATTGAATATTGAGACATTTAGTGACGGATACTGTGGCATTTAGTACTGAATATTCTAGAATTCATTGTTGAATATTGTGGCAATAATTAGTGCCGATGACTTGTAATATTATCCTGAATACTGCGGTATGTCGTACATTGACTAAGCGAAAGTTTTTTTTGTTTGTTCATATTGAACATCTATGTTAAATGAGTACGTATTTACACCTACATCATATTTCTCTGAATACTTATTATGTGTGAAAAAATTTATGCGTAGTCTTATTCTTCAAAACAAAGTACGATATATTTTGCATATTCCAGCTCAGCTTTTAAAATTTATGTAAGACCGGTAGTTTCTTTGTCTTTAATGTGTCTGTGAGCCTCAAAGTGAACTTCAGATTTGTGTGCATCAAATCAACGTTCCGCTTTAAACTTGTAATAATCCGGCGTAGTATACACGGATGCCCGGTGTTTGAGTCTCCAGCACATGTGATAAAATCTGCTCCTCATGCCTCGTCCCGGCCGCGCACATGCACTTTGTGCAGACCGTCTCAGAGTCCCTCTACACGCCGATTTTATTTCCTTCATTTCCTCAACTACAAAAGAGTACCATAGCAAATTTTTGTACGTATGGTGCAAATTTCCGCCCAAACAACTGGCAGTGAGGGGTTTTAGTAAGCCGCAAGCACTTCCTTGTCAGGGACTGATATGTGGCTCGTTTGATCTAAATAAAGGGTCTGTAGACTGAAGTTTGAAGCTCATTTGTGATTTAATTCTAATGTTATACGTCATAAAAACGTAATTCAGAGCTTGATGCAGTTTAATGTCGCTATCAAAGGCTAAGATGAGTTGCCAAAATTGTTCCTTCCTCGCATCATGAGTGCTACGGCGCGAATGCTTTAGTGCGATTACCGGAAAGTCTTTGTGCAGCTGCGGCTCACAAACTGCCGGTTAACTCCAGCTTTTTTTGACATTCCTTAGTGAGTATTCAAAATTAAAATAACAATGACACCTTGAGAAAATGGTCACTGCCCAATACGAAAATCACCATTAAACAAATTTTCAGTGCAAATTTCTTCCGAAAAAGTGTTTGGACTGTAGAATTTATTATCATGCACCCAGATAAAATTTTACTTTCTTATTTGTGTACGATTAATTAATTTTATTAAAAATATTATTGAGAGGTCAGATTTTTGAACAATTTGCATTCCTGTAATGATACGGATGGTATTGCAGTTCTTGTAAGTCGACTTCGTTCTTGAGGACTAAGCGTGCCGTGCAAAGAATGAGATGGACTACTTGATATAATTTCAGTTCAGAAACCCGAGCTTAAATTGGCGTGGTGTTCGCAACCTTACCACCTCGGGTACCGTATATCGTAGGACCTATTCTACTACACATCAATAAATATTAGAAAAACCCACTTGTCTGTTAGAAATTCACCACCGTTTGGGCGAGCCAAAATACGATAAAGAAGTCCCTGAATAAAAACTCGTGAGTCCGCGTGCGGCTAAAATTTCTTTCACCTGATCAGACCGAGACCAAAGAATAATGAAAACGAGAAGAGCGGGGATTGAAAATTGTGACATATTGGGTAGAAGTAAAGTTTAATTTGTATATTTTAGAAGAAATACTGATTTGTAATGCAACAAAAAATGGAATGATCCAATTTTCATGAAATAACTTCTGAAGAAAACAAATTTCTCACCTGAAAATTTAAGAAGTTACCGAAATGAACGCTGTCCAAAAGAAGAATTTGATGCCGTTAATTTGGTACAGATTATACGGTGTAAAACCAAGTCTGAAAAACACTATTAGAACACTAGAGCCATACGCTAGTTTCATGCTGTGTAAATATAACCCTAAAAAGAGAAATAGTGTCACATCTGCTAGCTTTACGTTTTTGGCAGCAGATTTTAGGAAATCAAGGCGTGAGATTGAACAAAAACATGCCATCATGTACTCCGTCTGTAAAAAAACCCTCAACGCTTCCAAACATTCGCCAAATTAGTTTTTTGTCTACGCGCCTAAAGGTACTGATATTTATTAAGGAAGTGCTAGCTAAGTTGTACCTGTCTCTTTAAAACGCCCTCACAAACTAAACAAGTAGTTACAGTATTTAAAAGACTAGATGGTTATTATAGCATTAAAATGAACAAATAATTATAGAATTAGGAACAGGTAGTTTTGGTATTTCATTAACTGTTGTAGACGCAACTGTAATGCGTTTTAGTCAGAATTCATTTCCATTCTTGTTTATCGTATTTTGTTGACTGTTGTCTACGTTTATGACTGGCTGAGTGGATCACAAGGTTGGTTATAGGTATAAGTAAGTGAGGCTCGATTTCCCATTTGGCTGCTGAACGCATTTGAAGGAGACTCAGATTCCAACGCTGCCTTTGTAACTCTACGAGGAAGAAAAAGGATGATGTACAGGATGTCCCACGAAAAATGGAACTCGAAATGAAAATAATATAAAAATGATTCAAAAACTGTTCGCTATATTTTTATTCTATTCCGCCTATATTCATCGTTAAAGACTTTTCAACAAATGCTAATCGTTTTGATGAAATATCTTCAAAAACATTTACCTGTAATTTCTCTAATGAAAACTCAGGAATATGTCTACGCAGGAAAGTCAAACCAAAAAATGTACGCTCTATAATTCCACTTTAGTTTTAATTTTAGAACAAGTATCAATATAATCGGTTCACTGAACCTTAGAGAGTCTCTGTGAAACAAATATCCGACACAAAGAGCGAGCTAAAAAGAGACACTGTTCCAGCCTTGTAGAATATTTTCACTATTTATTTCTACTTGTGCATCTCTTCTCGGTCCTGAATGACCTCTGTTAAAATTCAGCACAGTTCCTTCATCAGTGAATTTTTGGACGTTGATCCAAATTGAAAATTCACTGGGCAACGGCCGCCTAGTAAATCTTCGATGCCTGCTAAATTGACGGCCACCTAGTAAATGTACATTTCATTGTTTGACTGTCCGGCGCAAACATGTTTCTGACATCTTACCGAAGAGTAACTGTAGATAAATATTTTTGACGGTATTTTACCAAGGCGTAAAGCATTTGTTGAAAACCGTTCAGTGAAGAATATGGTCGAAACAAAACAAAAATGCAGTGAATAGTATTTGAATTATATCATTTTCCTTTCGGGTTCTGTTTCTCGCGAGACACTCAGTAGAAACCAAAGTACATTTTTGAACTAAAGGCACAGCTCTCATGTGGGAGGAAATATTAGGGGTGTATTATCATATCAAATTGATACGTCATTCGATAGTGATACGATAGTGAAATGTCATTCTGCATACTGGGCTACAACTCACAATTTAACATCATTTTAAAGGACCAAGAACTTCACAGACCTAGAAAAATTAAATGCCCCCAGTTTTTTATTTTTCACTTCTATCGGAATAGTTTAGTAATTACGACATCCAAGTATACATCTTTATTGGAGAAGTGTTCTACGTGCTCAGATTTTAGTACCTTGTTCATAGATAGAAATATCGTAATCTAATTTCAGTTTAGCCTTAGCAAATTTGGTCTTATGACAGTTCTTTGTCGTAACGACTGCATCGATGTGGCAGTCCATAAAATTGGAGGCTGTTAAACTTTCATAAAAACTTGTTCAAACACTCGAGGGAATCAAGGCTTCTGCACGAAGACAGACGAGTTTTTGTCTATTAAGCTGCGAAATTTTTGCCTTTAAATTACTCAGCAACGTAAAACTGTGTCACTCTCAGGCGTTTATGAAACGCTAGAATTTTCGGATTAAATTTCACGTGTAAAAAAGGAATTTCAAGCGTTAAAAGTCGAAAATCCTTATATTCATACATATTTTGTGGTTACGCGTGTTTATATGAAGTATATACTAGGGTAGTACCGCGCACATTTGGTATTTTCTCTGTATGACTCAAAGGATGCTCTTGATGCAATAAGGTATACTGTTACAAGTGCTGTCGTCATCTGCGCGTTCTGGAGATCTCTCTCTGTCTCCTCTCGACCGCCATTTCAGCAGCTGTTCGTTCTCGGCATGCCCGCGTACTTCCTTGTCAAAGGGTTCAATTTGTTATATATAACGTATGAATATTTGTTTTGAATGCTTAACTTAGTTTTTAAGGATGTATCGATCTTTAAGGATGTATCGCTTTAAATGTATCGATCAGCGATACATTTCATGTCAAACTATGAAGAAAAGACATCACTAAACAGAGCTTTCTAATAGTAAATATGTTGTATATACAAACATTATTTTCCTGTGCAATGAATGTATTCTTGAACCGCACTTCTACTCCACAAAGTGAGGCTCGAATCATTCTGTAAAACGCTTTTTTAGAATTCTTCAACAGTTCATGTGAATACCACATGGAGAGTCTATTTTCTTATGTAAAATTCGTTTATGCGTATATGAGTGCTTTAAAGCAAAGCTATTCTCGTAAATATACACGGAGTCTATCTTATTGAAAATGTGAAACACAAACACGCGCTCGATGCCTGCCTCAAAAGAGGTACAAGCGTTCACCTTCGGTTGGAGAACCGTGCAGAACACGTGAGGTTCGGCGTGAGTGGGTCACTGGTAAACAAAGAACTCTGTGACATTGAACAAGTCCACCCAATTTCTTATCCTTGAGCGAAATTTCCTCGTCAAGTAGCTCTTTTTGTCTCATCACTCGGTTTGCAAGAGTACAAAGGACCTAAGTCTTGTTCCTGGTGGCTCCATGTTACTGTACGAGTGTGTAATGTTTCAAACATCACCTTCCGTAACTAAATTCGCTGCGTAATATCGATGCATTGCATGGTTTGAAAACGAGGTTTGCCATAGTTTAATGGTGCCAATAAAATCTACGCTCGATCAATTGCACAAATAATTTTTGGAGGGGTGCATATTAAATGCAAAATTTATTCACAGTTTCTTCTTTAAATTCGTACGGTGAAATATCTACTGTATTAGACGTTGCTGTATTTTTTCATGGTTAAAATTAACTGTGTAGTACTACACATAAAAAACATTTTAGTTTAACCCTTAACCCTCAGAACTTTTTACTGGTATGACCGTTATTAAAAAAAAACGTTGTAAGACTGGCGCTGACATTTGCTTGTCACCGACATCTGGATTGGGACAGAACTGCTACTCAGCAGGGAACTTCATAAATCATGTTAGGGCACAAATTTGACAAGAAATTAAATATATGAGCAGTTTTACCGAGTGTGCCATGCATGAAATGTGGGGTAATGAGAAGTTAATTAGTCTTCACGTTTTACTTTTCATTTATTATCCCCTCTCTCGTGTTCTTACTTTATGAAGGTACTACGCTATACATAAATGACCAATTTCGTTACCATTTATTTCTTTGAGTATTTTCTATAGTACACCGTTAACATGGAAGGGGAAGGTCGTGCATTTTATGAGGTTCCGGAAAACTTATAGAATATGGCTGTACATTTGCTGCAACTGAGATATGATTTAAAACTTGTTCAATTGTTTTGTTTAGGCTCAGGAAGAATTTGTATTTGCGGCAAATCTTCACTTGGTAAACACAGGTCTTATAATTATTTCCCAATATCTTACATTAAAAAAAAATCACCTAACGCGGATATTTCCAAGACCTTTTCATTTACCAATCGAATTTAGTCATTCTGACAGCACAGTTGTTTGGGGGATCGAATCACGATTTTTCCCGCACAAAACAAGAAGAGGGATGGGAGATCGAGAGATCTGTCGGGCGCTTCCGTGAAGTGTCGCAATTCAAGTAATTTACGCGAAGCGATTTGTGGGCGCCGTTACGCTGAGCTGCGACGGGGCGTGGACATGGCGCGGTCCTCCTGTCCAGCCACAGCAGGCAATTTGAACCAGGAACTTTTCTTTTCGTACTGAATACCACTCAGATGGAAAATCTGTTTTGCTTTCATTCGAATCAGAACTTTTCTTTTCCAGCAGAGTGCCATTCAGATGAAAAATCTTTTTACTTCTATTCGAACCCGAAACTTTTCTTTTCCTGCAGAGTACCACTCACATGAAAATCTTGTTTAATTAATCATTGTAAAACTTGAGGGATGCGTCGGTGAGTACGTTTCAACTGATCCGAAACGCATTTTAAATTACTCAAGAAAGTGAGTTGTTGAGCTAGTTTTCACGGGCGCGATATTTCACAGAAGGTGTCGTTGTTTTTATCAGTGGAGCGTGCGTGTTGCACATACCTGTGGGGCTACCTGCGCCGAGCCCCGCCTTGAAATGTCTCCATTAAAACGCGCTTCAGCGAGCACTCGACGACGCTAGAGCTGGGCTTCGCGGATTGCCGGGTGGCCTCAAATGGAGGGAGGAATGCTGGCCGTGCAGGGCTGGCGCGCTTTGTATTTTATGTGCCGCGCACGGTCAGTGGATGAGCATGGGATCGCGAAAAGAGAACATGATGGAGAAAAACAGCACATTAATGTACTCTGATGATGTAGTTGGGTTGCATGCTGGCGTGCTTCTCACATTCATGCCCGGCTTTCAGTGACAACTTAGGGTGAAATGCGACTACCTCATTTTAGTTATAAAATTAGGCGGAATTGGAAATTCTTGCACAACCTATTGTGGATACGGGGCTCGACAACCACTCATTTTATCAAGAACATTTCCCCTAAGTTATTTTTACTAAACAGCCCGTGACTGGCCGGGTAAACTTAATCATGTCTCCCGTATTCACACGTAGAAAGTGTTCAGTAAGCATGCTTCTTATGAAGGTAAAATAGTTCAATATCACTAAAATATCCCCATTAAAAATTCCTAGAGAAGTAGTAAAAAATATGCTTCGTAAAAATGGTGCTCGTATTTGTCAAAGATCGTTTCAGGGCGTGGCCTTAAAATGATAAGTTAAACCAAGGCGAATGCGAATTTTGCCTTGCATACAATTGAAAGTCTCAAATGATCTGAAATACGAAATCGAAGTTGAAACTTCCACTATCCAATTTCTGAAAGATGGGTGTTGAATTTTGTCGTATTTGATTACAAAAGGCACATCGGGGGCGGTGACAACCAAGCTAACCAGCATACAAATTAACAAGATTATCAATTTTATAAGTATACTTGATCATCCGTGACCAATTGTATCAAATTGCATGTAAAAACAATTTCACTTAGGAAATGGATGATATTTATGTTTTTTACGGTACAAAAAATAGTTTGCCGTTAGTTGAAATTTTTCCCGTAAAAAACAAACTGAAGAGACGAAGAGGCATGTCCACCGTAAAATAGACCCTCGTAACAAACAGTATCTACGAAACAAAGTACGGGATTATTATTAATTGTACCAAGAAGAACACGAATTTCTCCTCTCATGTGTTAGTAAGAGACTTGAAATTATCTGCACTATGAAAGAGAAAGTCAAATTTGGCCTCACCTTATTACTGAAGGCAGGGGCTGAATTTTGCAACAAATTATAACTGGAAGAGTGTGACCGGTGACAAGCAAGAAAACGCGTAGTAAAAAACGCGGCCATCAGAATTTTACAAGCATTCAGGTAGATAGATGAGCAAAATGATAACATCCTGAGAGAAGTGGACCTGATTCTCTCCCCCGTGTTTCCGTGTTTCAGGGAGCTAGTGTGAAAGTTCTTCGCATACATAGACATTATTTAGCAACATAGATATTAAATAGGACGTACTCTACGTCCACTGAGAAGAATGCTCAGCCTCTTATTGCTTATGTTAACCAAATTCAGAGCGGAAATTTCATGCATCCTTAACCTACTACACTGCCCCTGAATGTGTTAGGCGTTTAGATTGTATTCCTGTTTGCAAATAGCAAACCTCTATCACGTTTGACTCCTGAATATACTTTTTCCCATGGAAAATGAGACTTGTAGAGTGAATACTGTGAAACGTTCAGAAATACTGATGAACACAGGTCTACAATGCAACGGCGACGCAGGACTACGAAGAAATGTTTCCTATTTTTCCTAGTGATGTGGTAACCATGATACGCAGCGTCTTATTAGGTCAGTAATATATTAATGGGAGTGGATTTCAAAAAATAATTAAGAGGGTCTAAGTCTTTTGCTCAGACGGGTCAGTGAGGGCTGCGTCGTGGCAGGAACCCTGAGCGTGCCCGCACCTGACGTCATGGTTAACTTTTTTTTCGCCAAAAATGATCAAATCTGTCTTTTTCAAAAAATAATGGGCCCATAAAGATCATTCAGCATGTGAAAATATTCAAGGATGCCTGTTGTGGATTTATTTCGGTATTCGGTCTCGGTATTTATTTTAAAAGCCAAATTTTTAAATTTTGTTCATAAATAAATCCAGCAACCGATATCGTTGTGTTAATCAGCAAGCTTTGATGTCACTGAAGCATTATCGTCTGCTGCCATGCTGAAATTTGTGCCTTGTGTAACATTAAAATTATCGAACCACCACAAAATAAAAATTTAGCAATTTGATGTCTTAATAAAAAATAAATCGAAAGTGATAAAAAAATACTTCACTTCTGCACGATTGCCAAAAAATAAATTAGAGCTACGACTCTCTCCCGTGAAACTTCCGATTTTCTACACAAACAATTGCGAAACTCAAACTTATGACTTACAATCTGTGACAGCAGGCCGAAACACATAGCTTCATATTTTCAAGTTTGAATGAGGGTGCAAGCTTTCCGGTGCGTCGATGAGTGGGTGTGCAGGTCCGGAAAGCGCCACTCGGCCCTGACCTTCCGCACCCTCGCAGTGTGGGGGCGCAGGGGATGGCGGCGGCGTACGTGACGCAGGGATAGACTGGTGAGCGTCCGTATTTTCGATATCGCTTGTTCCTCTAGAGTAACCTGACAACAATCGAGCCTCGGGTGTTGCACATCTTATGCGGTCTGTATTTTCGATATCGCTTGTTCCTCGAGAGAAACCTTACAACAATCGAGTCTCAGGTGTTACACATCTTATGCGATCCGTGTTTTCGATATCGCTTGTTCCTCGAGAGAAACCTTATGACAATCGAGCCTCGGGTGTTACACATCTTATGCGAACCTCCATTGTACTGATAAAATTTGTGCCCACTTGTTCAATACTTGAATCAAGTACTACTGGGGATGATATTTATCCGTATTCTTAAGGTGTTAACGAGCAGCAAAGTTCACACAACTCTGGTATGATGGTAGTTTTTCAGTTGTTCGGTGATTTGTAGCGTGGAATATTCTTTCATTTCGGAAAAACGTAAATCTATTGTACGTAATACTCAAAGTTATCAAACCATCAAATTACGATTGACTGACGATCATAGACGACATAACGAGCGGAGTTACAAATGAGCAACGAGTGTTTGACTAACCTTAGTTTTATATCCCACGTAAAACTATGTGCTGAGAAGTTATAACGATATTCACAGCATCAAGTGCTACCTGCAACTATTCAACTTCGCTCACAGTCAGTACCATACGTTATTTAGGTTTCGTATGCCAATTTCCCATTTAACTCAATTCATCAAAATTCTCTAAAGTTCGACATTACGGCAAACGATATTCAAGCGTCTGCATGCACAGCCTGTACAAGATCAGCGTATGGCTGCATTTGACAAGCTATTCTTCGTTACTGTTGAAGCACCGAGCAAACGCCAAGTTGAGTATTGAGAGACATAAAGTTCAGGTATGTCTCTAGCTGGCTTGGACGGTTGAGCTGTGATGTTAGTTATAAAATATGGCTTGAGCCAGGGCCTTTCAGCTCGCTCGTCAACTAAATCATCCTATGACGTTTATAGCGCTCTTTCAAAACACGTCTGAAGGCTCTATGTCTTACTTTAGCAGCGTTGTACTAGAATTGAATATTTTATCATTTTTATAGCCCTTTAACCCTAAGACCTGCGTCCGCAACAACTATTTACGTTGAATGTACTCAAAATTTAGGAAATGACGAAAATTTAGGCCTATGTCAGTTGGGACGACCTCGAGCTTGGCGCAGGGTGTAAAAACTGTTGCAATTTCTGCTACTTGCTCCTGTTAACGACTTGCGTGCAGCTCCCCTGCTTCCGGGAGAGTGCATCACTCCGTGCACATACTTTATTTTTTTGACCTAGTGAAAGATGGGTATATTCTGCCTCCTGAAACTGGCAGTTCTTTCTTTACCCAAGGTTCTTTTATGATCTAATTGATCAGGCCCTGCACAAGATGAGTTCGTTTTACTAGAGAATAACTTGCACATTTTAGGCTATTATTAAATTGCAAAATGGAGGGAGTTATTAAACTTCCTTGATTTTAAAATCTTGATTTCTGCTGACCCGTAACTAAGTACATACGCATATCAAGTTAGTTCTACTTTCGAAATTGTTTTTTTATGATTGTAAATTGTGTAGTATGTGGAAAAAATAATATTTTTTATATTTTTAGTACATTTTGAGACCTAAAATGCTATGAGCTAATTTTTCAGCTCAGATGAATTTCTGTCCATTGTTGTCTTGTTCAATTTTTGGCTTTGAAAAGAAACTACTCGCAAAATTCCATTATTGTGTCTCACGTTTTATGCATCATGTCTCTTGAATTCGCGGTCTTGATTGCTTTCCATGAACGCTCGCATTGAACTTTCGCGGTAAATTCTATTTCTAGTTCTTGTACTGATATGAATTTTGCAGGCTTGAATTTTTTATCCAACACAAACACAATATCTGCAAGAGTGTTGAAATTGGTAACGTAAATAAAACCATGCCTGTGTCGTTATTGTTGGGGAGCGGTGGTCAAATTTGCTCTGTATCACATGTCGGATGACGGGATTGTTTGTGCTATCTCTCCCCCACACAATTACCATACTTCTCTAAGTGGAAATTAATTCGAGGTTACGCTTCGTCTTTATCAGCATCAATGTCTTATTCGCCTCTCAGTCATGGTTAGCAATTTGGCTATTTTTCGCCACAAAAAATCTCATATTTAGCCTTTTTCTGAAAAAATTTGCTGATGAAGACGACTTAGTGTTTCTCAACTGTGTTGTCAGATACTTAGTACTCGTGTGTACATGGTCTTATGAGCAAATTTTGTTTTAAAGAGGCCGGACATGATCTTTTTGCCAGAAAACGGCTAATCTTGCGACGTTGGTCAGACTTTGAAAACGTTGCTACTTTGCTTTAGATTACTAAGAAGAAATTTTAGACACACTTGTTGAACATTTCCTTTTCTTGGCGCTGCATTCTTTGGTGTCTTCAGCGTATGCATTGATTTTGAGTGAGTTGACATGCTGGCTAAACTGAGCAAAGCATCTTTGGTTACTTTTTCATATCAGTCGATGACGTTGCGCTCAAAGGTATTTCCAGGTATTTCTTTTCATAGCTGGAAAGTACTAGATGATTACCGTGATTATTACCATTCCGTGTGTGTACTAATGCAAAATACGTTGTGCTTATCAGCATGAAAAACATGTCTTTCTGTATGCTTTCTAATTTTCAATTATTCATGTGTTATGTTATTGGGCTGCACCTGTAATATTTAAATCGGTCTTTCTAGTATTACATCGAAACTATTTTTTCATAAAATCAACTGAAATTCTATGTTCATTGCAACTAATGCGCCCTAAACTTTATAGGTTCAGTCTGTGAATGAAACAGCGCTCTATCGGCTTGAAAATATCACATTATAAATCAACTAAACTATACTCTGCGTAATTCTCTTTTCGATAAAAAGAACTATTGTACGAGTATAGGATATATTTTCCTTTCAACCTACCAATTGAATTTCAATACACTCCTTGAAATGTTTATGGGAGTGGTTCCGCATACTTACGGCAAGTGCCATCATAACAGCAAAAATAATCAACATTACTTTCGGTCAACATTAGCTTGAAGAATGATCAACATTACTTTCGGTCAACATTAGCGTGAAGAATGATCAACGTTACTTTCGGTCAACATCAGCTTGAAGAATGATCAACATTTGGTTGATTTAGAATCCAGACGGGCCATTGATTTAACCACATGACTGGGTGAGGCGGTGCCGATTTTCGAACAAACTTAAGCACAACGTTACATTGAGATCAACTCCCATCTGTACTGAAGCCCGTCGCGTCTGTGCCTTGTAACCCGGAAGCAAAATAGATTATGTTCTGTGTTTTGTGGCGGGGGCTGCTGAAGTTGCACAACCATTGCTTATGTCCTTCCGAAAATAATTGGGCTAAATTTCCATGTTATTGAAGAAAAATTCAGTTCCTTTACCTCCTAGATACATGTTACACACGCTTCAGCTTAAAATATTGGGCATAATTCGTCACAGATATTGTTGCGTCTGCTACGAAAGGCGTGCAAATGGAAAAAAGTTTGTTTATTGACTGCGTTAGGTTTCCTTGAACTTTTAGAACTTTTTTGGCGTAGCAAATTCGTTGTACAGATAATTGATGGAAGACATCTTGAAAATATGCGAACGTTTCGAGCCTTGGTTCATTATCAGCTACAAAACTTTGAATAACTGAAAAAATACAATAGATACATCACTAAAAGCATTCACCAAAACGTAGAGTTTTGAAGCAACATAAACAAATTTAAGCTAAAAGTAGAAAATCTACCGGTTCATTAGCACTTTACATGTTATTAAGAGATGGTCTTAGTGTTTTAGCTTGATATTTTCAAGCCAAATCGAAAAGGTCGATGACAATTCGAAATCTGTTCGAGAAAGACCACACCGGCGTCTTTAATTACGGGTCCTGCAAGTTTTCTATTGATTTATACGTCAAACACTTTGGGTACTATAAAGTGTTCACCTGCGTATATATAATATCTGATGATTTCATTAAAATGTGCTATGGCAAGTGTGTGAAGTTACACACAGGCTTTTAGTATTGCTCGTTGGTATGATTACTGGATGTACACAAGGAATGAAACGATCCTAGAAAGTGGTAAAAATGATTACTCTCACCATACCTATGAAACTGTAGCAAGCTTCACCATCGTTGCTTTTAGCATAACAATCGTGTGGATGCCATATTCGGAGTATGAACAATTCAAAATTTGTGACAGTGATGTGAATCATAAAAAATGATCATTGCCAAAGAAGTCGATGTATCGTAAAAGAGACATAAACGCCGCAAAACTTGTTACACGATAATAGTACAAATGTCATACAGTGTCAGGCTGAGGTATACCATTATCGAACCATATTATCTCATTGTGACCTCATTCCCTTGACCTTGCCACTTCCGAAGCAGAAAACTCTACACCACTTTTTTTGACAGAAATCTGAAAGCCCTGCTGCGCTCTGAATGAGTGAGCCTTCAATGGACAAAATATGAGTTTTTCTATAGTGTCGTATGTGAAGACTAGCACGTAGTGTTCGCATATCCGGCAGTGTGCGGCAGTCTGGAAAGCATGGCCACGCAGATACGGAAGTGCTCACCCTGCAGATGCACGCGCTCAGGGGCGGGGTCCGCGACAGCCAACGCTGGCTGACAAGGTCATCCATCGCGCCAGTGTTAAGGCTTCTCATCCACATGAAAGCGAAAGCTTACCCTCAGCTCTTTGTTCGTGCGACAGCCAAGCAAGAATCCTGTGTGCTCTAATGACCAACTGCAGCAACGCTCCTCGAGCTCCTTCTCGACTACTGCTATGGCGTCAGTCACTGACTTCGACAAGAATTTTCTGTGTTGCAACTCTGAGAACATGCAGTTTTAAACGTGCAATTTGGCGCCTATCGTACTCAGAACAAGTGCTACTATGTGGAAGATTAAAACAGCGTTGGTGAGGAAAATTTCCAGTCTGTTCCTCAACTAAACAATTGTATTCAAACGTCTGCTTGTGGCAGTTTTTTTGACGAGGAGGGAGGGGAACGTATAGTGGTCAATCATTATAATGAAGTTAGTTTCAATTTAGGTCTGAGCATGTACAAAGAAAATAAGATTAAACACGTTTCAGTAAAAATGGCTCTTCAGTTCTTCGTCACACTCCTTTCTTTAATGAATTTATTTTAATATTTTTTTAGCCTCAACGCGCAAATAAAATAGAATATTCCAATATAATACACTCATGTATATTTTTATAAATTTTATTTCCTATATTTCACTTAGAAACGTTTTAAAATTTTGCTGATGCCATTCTAGCTCGGTGAAACGAGGAGAAACTGAATCGAAATTGAATGCAGCAGTCTAGTTTTCAACTCTAAATTGCCACTGAGAATGAGTTCGTCGCTTTATACGGACACACAAGCTGCCTGGTTGATTTTTGTTCTTTTTTTAACGAGTGTCATGAGAGTTTATAATTAATCCAAGCCCCTTTCCATCATTTAAAATTGTGCGTCGTTTTCTTTCACTCTCATTTCTTATTAGGTCCAAGCATAAGTTTTTGAGGATGATGAGAGTAGGCTCAACTTTTTACGCCATCGCATCACGCGTAGCTGGCGTCTCCACAAAGTAGCTTTTGTTAAATCTGCTCGTGTCATAGTCTTTTTTTTTTGAGAGCTCAAGGAAGTATTTTTTAAAGTTGACCCCTGCAAGTCACCCATTAACACTACATTGATCGGCACGTAATATTGGATTGAGGCATAAATTTTTCTCTATTCTACTCACGAATTGTATGCAATTTTCGTCAGAGGTTTATCACGCGCTGCATGTGCAGTCCTTGCTGGGCGCAATATGGTCTTTCTCACACGGGGAGAGGTGCAACCATCCTCTTGTAACCTCTGTGGTATCATGTGAACCTCTCTTCAACTTAATGAAATTTTAAACCAGTATAAATTTTGGGTTGAGAATTTTTTACTTTCTGCATATGGTTGAATAGGTATTGAAAATAATTCATCTTTGAGTAATAATTGCTTTAATATTCACTACTAACGACGAAGTAATTTGTATGGTAATCTGGTGAAATGTAGAAGGAATGAATGGTAGACTAGGTAAGAAATATGTGTTTGAACGTTGCTTCCAAGCCCTGGGTGTGCGTTTATTTTGGTTATCTTCAGTGAGTTCTGTTGCTCATGAACATCATTTTCAGGCACTTCAATATTCATAAATATCCATACAGTCTGTTCATTTTCAAAGTTTTCAGCGACGCAGTGTTCAACGTACAGCTCGTTTTATTTATATTTTATAAAAATTCTTTACGCGCCCTGTAAGTGCGTAATGATTATTCCTGCAGTGTTGTAAATAGAGCGCATCATGAAAAAATTGTTCATTAGAATGTTCCACTTTCATGCTAACCGAAAAATTTACGCCTTCTCACTTGTCTTGCAAAGAGTTTCCTTGCTTATATTGGTGCTAATTTACAAGGTAAGTACACTTGAGACTGCTAACAGAATATCTCTGAAGATTACAATTTTTGATGGCAAGTGCAATCTTGATTAGTTTGCTTGCTTTGCTTGCAGAAGTGTAAGATGATAAACCTGATGCTTGAAGAGCTAAAATTCATTGGTTTCTTGCACTAATTTTGTGTAAATTTCATCCAAAGTTTTAACAAAAACATTTTTGCAAGTATTCAGGGGTAAGATACATGGCAGTTATTGGGTCGCGTGGCGTGTTGTACGTTGCTGCATTAAGCGCCAAAAATTTTTCATTGCACTAAACTTTTGGGTATTTCATTACAAGAGCATGTTTTTCTTTGTAAATACAGTTTTAATATTTGACACCAAAGCCTTAATATTGAGAGCGATCATGAATTCTTTCTTTGTTCTCGATTTTTGAGGCGAATTCGCATAACTTCAGCGTGATGACTAATGCGAACCATCTCAGCAGTCTTCAGGCAGAACTCCTAAATTATTAAGCAAATTTAATAACACAACATACATTTAGATTGCGTCATGTTTCGAAAAGTCATTCAACTAAGGTCTACTTTTGCCGTTGGTTGCAACGCTAAGACGCCGCCTAGAGACCGTTCATAGAATATCGACCTTGGGTGAGAAAAGTGGTCGGCCTTGGCATTAGTTTATTGGAGGTAGGCCGGCCGTCGTACCGGCTTGGCTAGCTGCCTCCTGCAGCTGTTCGGACAGGCCGCACCCGCTGTTTCCTAAACTCTTTGCGCAATTTATTTCCTCCTACAATAATCAAAGTAACAAGTTCACAACCACTGTATCACTCCAGAACAGTTTTCAGGGATGATGACATGGCACCGTTCAACATGGCGGCGTATTGCTGATTTGAGAGGAGTACGAAAACTCATTCTGCGAGGCTAAGCTGTAGTTCAACTCA
Organism: Platorchestia sp. MABIK; assembly: GCA_014220935.1. Taxonomy (NCBI): domain Eukaryota; kingdom Metazoa; phylum Arthropoda; class Malacostraca; order Amphipoda; family Talitridae; genus Platorchestia; species Platorchestia sp. MABIK. The sequence continues at coordinate 57,085 of JACJUY010002627.1, read as the reverse complement.
TGAAAAAAGTAACTTATGCTATATGTTCCTGTGTTACTGGATGGTACCGCATAGCACATTAGTACAGTTAGATTGTAACATATGCATAGTCTCATTGGCTTAGCCTTAGGATATCGGTAACAGACTCAGATGCCACTAGAAAATGTACACATGTCGCAACATTACTTCACGTTGGCTGTGGGAGGTACTCTTAAGATGTCGAACTTAAATTCTAGAAATTTTATTGGGACGTTTCACTTCAGTATTTCTCATTTGATGTACGATCTGGATCTGTTTTTCCGCGGCATTCCTCGTTAAACTTCTGATAGTTTTCCATTCTATGCTTTGTTTTTAGCCGATCTTGGGAAATGACAATTTTAAATCCTTCTTCAAATTTTCTTGTTAAATAAAGTACCAAAACCAGACCAATATTGAAATGATTCAAGAAACGTTTGAAAGATAGCATTCACGTTATGAATTGAAATAAAAATAAACCATAAATTTAAGTATCGAGACAAAGTAAGATGTGTCTGGTGCCTCCGCTAGACACAGGTGTGAGCAGAGCCCTATAAGCTCAGGACGTCACCATTATATATTGTTTGTACGCTGCACGGTTCTTGTGAGGTTACTTGTCTCATTTTTCCGCTTTGCTCTTGTTGATCACTAATGATGCCGTTGAGATATGTAATGCAGATGTCCACTTGCTGATATTTTCAATTTACCTGACTCTTTGTATCTGGGCATTTTGGAATGAACATTATTTTCAGAAGTCCCTAATATTAAATTTTTTAATAGTTTTTTTTTGCATTTTCGTCAATCTTGACATTATAAAACTCTTTTCTTCGAACGCACGCTTTCAGCACAGCTGTAATTTTCTTACAACTGAAAACACGATACTGGCTGAAATTACCGGTGCGGGGCTCAATGGAGTGAGGCACCAGCATCATTCATCACGACCAACTGTTGAGAGTTGTGAAAAATGTCTGGTCTTCGGCACGTTTCGAAAACTTCAACTTTGATGCTGTTTCAAAGTATAAACTCAGTAGCAGCATCAACGTGTTCAAACTACTAGTTTGAATAGCTGAATGCGGTTTACATCAAGTTTGCCACTGGCCACCGTTTTTTCAACTGGCATCAACCGCAAGATTATCTCATCACGGCGGTCCAATTGGTAGGGTGGTGGAGTTCCAAGTGCGATCTGCGCTTCGTTTGTTCACTATATTCTAAATCACAACTTTCGATGTTGCTCAGGAAAAATATCAAGCTAGCATAACTAGTACGGCTCATGACAGAATGACATACAGTATTTAATTAACCAAATTTACCAGAGGTAAATTTAATTCAAATTAACCAGAGGTAACATCTTTGTTTTCTTCACCAGTGTCGACAAGGGGAAGAAATTAAAGGCGATTTGTAGACCTGAGAACACGGAGACTGAGACAGGGCCTGGCGTAAGGTCTGATTTAAAGTGCATCAGATAAGACAAACGACAAACGCGGTCTGACTAAAACGAGTGTATCTACGGCCTTTAGTTGTGGACCAAGTAGTCTTTATACAATTTTTCAATCAATTTATAAAATGAGCGTTGAATAATGTCATTTGGCAATGCTTCTTAGTTAACGCGTCTGCAGCTCATTTCTTTATAACACAAGGCATATAAATGTGCAATTTTAAAAGAGGGAGGTTCAAAGACAAGAAGTTCACTGTTGCTTTGTTACCTAACCATTCTCGCAATAGTATCGAGGAATCTAACGTGATATGATGAATTATTGCTTTTAAGTATATCGCATTTACATTCCTTGTTAGAGATAGCTCAAGCTTTAGTATTCTAATGAATTGGTACAAACTGGTGAATGTCGTATTTTCATAACTTCATTTAACTGCCCAAGTAATATTATGAATACATTTTTTATGTATATATATGGTGCTTAAATATTTCTCTTTGAAATTCTTCAACATCAATTCATTATAGCGACAAAAATTGCGTGTAATATTTTGTTCGTTAACTCTAACTGAAATTTAATTGACATTGGTTTGATTTGAATAAATCCACGACAGTACTTCAAGAATATCACGTGCCTTCAAGTACACCCTAATTTTGCTAATTAAAATCATTGTTATTATTGAAATTATCTCATTTTGACGAGTACTTCAAATTTCCTTAGGATCCAATCGAAATTCGCTGTCAAATTTTCACAAAGGATAGTGTAAATCAGTACGTATAAAAACGTTAGCACCTATCTAGTTTATTATTTGAACCTTTTTTTATAAAGCACACATTTTTAATTGAGTACTTGTCATTTACACAGATGGTTCCACTTTACCGTCTCAAATCCCTTTACAGGTAACTCAAATTTTATCGACAAAATTTCTAGTGTCCACGCAATTTTTTCGCTGATCGAATTCGCCTAAAAAGTCTCGCGTGCTTGTTCTGCTGCCTGACATTTCCGATGCAAAAATTGGTGGCGCTGCAGGCATTGAGAAGTTGGTCGCCCTCGCAAGGCCGGCCTGCGCAAAAATTGCTACGAAGAAACATGTGTCTGGACTTCGGTAATCATTCGTTACGTATGGTTCCACTTTACCGTCTTGGTGACTCCACGTACCTGCTGAGTCACCAAAAATGGTCGTGTGCGTGACGTTCTTTGATCAGTACAAATCTGCATGAGATAAACCTGAAGTTGGACAGGATACAGTTATTCAAAGGCGTTATTCATAAATATGTTGTTTCTCGATGCACCGATGATTCAGACAGAATGTTTCACGGAAGTATTCTTCTGTGCGCTGAAATGTTGATTTCTAATCCCTTGCGTGTAAAAATATATTTTAATGAAAATTTTCAGCTTATTGATAAAAAATAGTACAATCCGTTTTTTTAATTTATTACAGTAGATGCAAATGCTTGCATTTTTTGGTTCAGTAGTACGACTGCATGCCTTTGTTTCGACGCAGAAGTATAACATGATTATATTCACGTTGCTATAATTGGCATGATGCTCTGTCTCGCCGCCGCCAAATGGACCTCGTGCATTGTGATCATGTTTTTTTAAAGTCATATCAAAGATCACTTGTCAACCTTCGGTCCTAATAGTATAATCGTCCTAAATTGCAGCTGCTTGAATTAAAATAAATGCATGCCTGTTGTGGATCTCCTGGTGATTTATTCTACAAAATCAATCAAGTGAGTCAGTTGTCCTACACAGGTGGACATTTTCCTTGAGTATTCTGAGGTAAGAAACTGCTTCGTCATCACCTGTGTGCATATCTCAACGCGATCATTGTTCCTGATCTTATTTTTTAAGTGATTCTCGTGTTCATGATTTTTATTTCTAACTAAGCCCTTGCAGAGTGGGTTCGAATATATCTTAATTTAAATTTATTTTCCTATTTATAAAAAGTTTAAAATTTCAGAAGGATAAGATGCTTCGTTTTTGTGGAGAAATTTGAGGTTTTTCGTTCAGTATATTATGAACATAATTTTTGAAGAGATACCGCTTTAATTATCAGTAGTAATCATGTCATCGCAATGTACTGTACCAATTCTTAGGTTTTATAATTATTTTCAGAAACCAATTGTGCCTTTAAAATTTTTGTTTAACTTTTCAAATGAAGGAGGACGTGTTGGAGTAACCACAAATGTTTGTTGAGCGACATGTCCAGTTAACCACTGAACTTTTTCATTATATACAGTACATAACTTGAATTTAGGACTCTCCTTCTATGCAAATGGCCTCGATATGACATTTGATAAGTATGTGATATAGTAATTACCATCTTAAAGTTTACTTAGAGCCAAAATCTTAATAATAATAAAATTCTTCTTCGGTCGAAAAGCAATTTCTTAAACAAAACGAACTCTACACAATGCAAAGTTTTCGTATTATACTGTTTTGAGCTGATTATATGATGAAATGCGTACAGATTTTTTCGTTGGAAAATCTCACTGTTTGAAACTTTTATCTGAGGAAAATTCAGAAGAAACCAAAATTACTCGTGATTTTGACGCAATAATTTTGAAAACTGAAGGACAGAATAAAAATAAGGAATTCGAGTACTGTTATCATTGTATTTTTATTGTTAAAAGAAAATAGTATTGTTAGAAAGAGTTGATGTTTTTGTAACACATGTCTTTTTCTGAGTACCTCAGCATGTAAGCAATTTACTGAGTGAACCAAAATAGATCGTGTTTTATGTAAGTATTCACAGGAGCCTGACGATGATTGCATCTTAACTTTATTCCTCATAAAAATCCGTTACAAAAATGAAGGACGCCTTTGGTTGCTTGTTGCCATCAACTTGTATAAAATATAACATCCCTCAAGAACTAACCACTGATCTTTGATCTTCACTAGTCTTAAAATATGGTAATTTTTAACACGGTTGTAATGAAGAGTCAATGAAATCAGATGCCCTGCAGTTGAATGGCTTATTTTCAACGAGCAGTACATTGTTACACGTAAGACTCACAAATGAACTTGGTATCTAACAGCGAACAATAGCTAAATAATCCAGAATTTCACCTGTCTTGAGAGGAATAGAAATGTATCCCGCAGTATAAAGCATGGGAAGTAATTTAGGGACGCATGTTTCTAACTTAATTATTAGACCATTGATGACAGATATTTCAGTTTAAATGGGGAAAAAGTACATGTTAAAAGTCAAGTGAAAATTTTTCTTCAGAGGTCTTTTTTAAATTATGTTGGATTTTTTCTGCACTCCATTTATGGAGAGGAATAGGATTTGGAAACGACGTTATGTTTCATCATCGTTGTTTCGCTAGATGTATTTTGAAGCTGATATGCACAAGCACCGGTCAGCTCTCATTCTCAAACTTAAGACCCGACTTCTAACTTGAACTTAAACTTTAAACTGGATCTTAAGTCGTTCTCAAAGTTTTCAAACTCTCTAAGACAAGTTAGGTCATTTGCACAGGTCATTGAAACGCAAGCCCTCCATGCTCTCGGTGCTCGTGTGCGAGTATAAAGTTAAGACGTGGTAATTTTTAACACGGTTGAAATGATCACGGTCGTAACTCATGTAACCAGATCCTTGCAACTCCTGCTTTCCCTGCATCACTACTGTTATTTCAGCGGCCGTGCACATATGGTCCTGCAGGAAGATCAGGAGCGTGACAAGGCTTCGACATTGTGGTCAAAAAGTTTTGGTGGTGAACTCGTTCTGTTATTGTTTCGGGCACACACCAGCTGCATGCTCTGCTCTCTTCGATTCACACACTTCCCACTCCTCCGGTTCAATCGTCAGCATCTCTTTAAAGTTCCCATCTTTCACTTCAGCCTTCATGTTTTCAACTCAACGCTGCTCAGTCTAAACCATCTGCGTATTCCATTTTTTCGCATCACACCAACAACTGCAGTCGTCCACACCCTTTTTCCAACACAGCCCATCGTTCCTCACTGCATCACACTCGCGTTATCACTCCTATTGTCGTACTTCTGATTCATCACAGACGTGTATATATTTGTCTCTCCGCGTACTTATACGTATTTGATCTTGACTCTCTGCTACTCAACCTCGTAATACTTCATGTCTTTTAATACGGCGGCACGAAAGCTCGCCTGATTTCGGTATGAAATTGCGAAAATTCTTGGGTGACACAACAATACGAATTTGCTATTTCTTTCTTCCATTTACTTCAGCATTGGAAGTCGACCTTTAATTCCTGTCAATACTTTTGGCATTGGCTTCAAGTAGAGAATTGTGATTCGTTTTCTCAGTTCGAGTGGGCAAGTTCGTTGCAAAGGTCAGTCTGTGAAGAGTGGTCTTTGTCGCCACGGAGGTTTTTATGTGAAGGAATTCGTTTAAATTCCTGACATTTTCCCCTTAATTTATTTGAGGGATAATTTTACTTGGCTGGAGACTATCAGTCTGAATGCTTCTTTAAAAACTATACTTCATCCCCGTAGGTGGCCGCGCATGAGGATAGTGTGAAGTTTCAGGGTAACTCAGAGCAATAACCTCAAATTACACAGTTACTTTCGGTGAACTAGCACTTGGCATACTCTTTTCTGGCAATGATAGCGATTTAAAACTGCGTCAGACGATGTTATTCAAGTCGTTATTTGGAGGTGTTGAGAGTTAGAGTTAGTTATAAAACGTAAAATACCTTAGAGGGATGTATAATGATCGTATTTATAAAGCATGAATATAACAATAGTCTAACTTCGTAATTATTTAATATGCATCAAAATTTGTTTTAGTTTGATATTATTGGGAATGTATGCATATAATTAACAGTGCAACTAAAATTGAAAGACTAGCTTATCTAAAGTAGTAGTAAATCAACGGAAAACAATAATTCACAATGCAAATTAGCCTGTGGATGAACACAGGCTTCTCCTCCCACAAGTAGCCTTACAGAATAATCATCTGTTGATTGGGTCAATTTTGAGATAATCGAGTGATCACGGTCCTCCAACATCTTGAAATTTCATCTCAGAATTCACTTTTCCTTGTTTTCTGCTTGTCGGTACCCATATCTCATATTTTATGTTACTCCAAATGTTTTAAATGCTATTGAGGTACGGTGAGGTCGGAGGCCACTCCATTATCCATTCTTCTCCAGCACATTCGTTGCTTGAATATTCTTTTGCTAATTTTGAAGCATGGCTTAGATCATTATTATGCAAAAGAATGGGCTTGTGCTTGCTACTCCTGGCTTACGGCTGCTACCAATGGAAAAAATGGCTGATTCAGAGAATCCGTGTGTCTGTGAGTTGTGCTTGACTCCTTATGTTAATTAGTTTACGAAGGTGATGCATTATATCACATTTAAATTAGTTTTACATATGGCGTATAGCTTTACTCCTTATGGAGCCAGAAACAGTAATCCAACAACCTATCTCTGTCAATGGCAGCCCAGAACATGACACTTGCGCCCTCTGCTGATGTCTGAGCCGAGAAGGAATATGGTGGCCGTTTGCAGTCTACCTCCTGATGGGTGAACCGTGGTACGGACCGTCCTAGTAGCCCTTTCTTCATTTATAAATATCACGTACGAAAAATAAACTTTCAGGTGTTTCTTGGCCAAAAAAATCCCTAATATTTATGTTTTTTCGTTAGAGGTGGCTTAGCTCTTTATTTCTTCACATTTCTGACCCTCCTAAGATTTCTGCAGCGTGTGTCACGCGACATTTCGGTCACTCTCACCTCTTGGAAGATGGCCTTACTGATGTTGAAGGGATATTTTTTCGCATTTATTGCTATTTTTCTAATAACACGTTGATTTAATACTAATTTGGCCATATCACGACGAATTTTTCTGCAGAAATTACGTTTTTAATTGCTTTCTTGAAAGTTACAGCGATTGTTCTAATTAAGTCCCTCCCTATGTCAGTAATTGTCTAGCCGGAAGCTAAATGTTTGGTGATTGCCTTCCAATGTCCCTAAAAGATAGGTTACTGTCCATGTTGGTAAATTTTTATGAGAAAATTCAATCATAATGTTGGTAAATTTTTATTGGAAAATATAAATCAAAATATTGGTAAATTTTTATTGGAAAATTCAATCGAAACAAATTTTTGCAGCCTTAAAATTTTCACTTACTTCAAACCGTTGGAGACCCAAAATCGGAAAAATACGTGAGTAATAAAATAATGGTTAGCGATAATTTTTCTTCGAGCATTAAATAGCCTATTAAAAAGAATTTGAATTGAAGATACATTTGAAAAACAGAGTTCAATAACATTATCTGACATAATGCATTTTGGTCTCCGACTAGGTTTTTCACAGCATCTTCACACGCGGATGCGATTTCTGTGGACAAAAATTCCTCTTTATTTCGAGCAATTTTGATCATCATTCATCTTGAAGGTTCTTTTGCACCTCCTCAGTGCCTCACTCATAGTAAGATTTCTTTACTAAAGTATTTGGTATCCGAAGTTAAGTCGAGGCACGCTTGCCGATCTTTACTTTTTATGGAATACCTTAGACGCAGCTGAACGATTGTCGCATATTTCGACCGTAATACAACAGCAACGGCAAATCTTCGAAGGCTAGGGAATTGCTGAACTTATATTTCAGAATACCAGCTTTTGTTGAGTTTGTGCGTGTCTGCGCGCACCTCAAGTTCAATTCAAAAATGCTTTCAAGTTCTGCAGGAGAATTTATCATAGATTGGACATGCGTTCCGTCTTTTGCTTATTCCCCTATTTTCAAGGACAATTGAGTTTCTCCCATCAAACATTCCTGTCACATTATTCTAGGTAGTGGTGCATAAAGCGAGTAAGGAAGGAGAAATGAATTTGACATTTTAATTCTGTGTGAGCTCTGAAGATTGATTAATTGCTCAGGAGGTCCAAACGGAAGTAGTGGTGTACTAAAATATAACCGTAGGCAGTAGAAATTATTAAATTTTAATCACCCGTTAATTTCAATTTCCCTCTCAGTGGAAAATGTTGCACTTGATAGATGACATTGAAAAGCAACGGAAATTGTCCTCACCTTCATTATTGAAAATTTTTGATGCGGTAGTTGAAAAATTTTCAAGATGCACACTCCTTATCGCATGGTCTTGGATATCCTCTTGGAGAGGATATTGGCAATCGGAGAATCTTCATTTATTCCAAGGTCTTCATTTATAATTTTATATCTCTCGGTCTATTAAATGTTGAGTTATAAAATCGCTATTTTCCACTTGGAGCTTCTATGTATGATGGCAAATTAGTTCAGTCGACATAGTGTGTTCAAGTTGGGCTCGAGAAAGTATGTTTTACTCGTTCTCTGGTTCTATTACCAAGTTTTGTGCATGTTTTTCTGAAGTATTGTGTGAGTAAACAATTGCGCATATTTTCTGTTCTTTTTTGCTAAGATGGCATAGAAGGCAGTTAATTGTTCTCTGCACACAAACCTAATTTTTAGAAAATAAAAGGCTCAAATAAATTTAAGTGCTACAATGCTGAAACTTTCTTAACATCTCTCTTCATTTCTAAATAATGTAAATTGAAATTATCGTTTTCATTTGTTCACCGAAATTAAATCAATTTTAAATGCAATTACATTTTACATGGAATTTTTTTCGTGTTTTAGTAAAGCATCCGTTCATCTCCTGATAGGTTGCCATAGAAGCTTTGTAGCTTATTTGGTCCACAATGCTAATATTGTTGTCTGTTAGATATTAACGTTAGGTATTCTTGTCTGTGGTGTAGCAATATTTATGCTTGCGGTGAAATAAAATTTGTTATCTGTCCCGAGTTTCTGATGCCTTGTATGCTGCTCAATTCAATTCACTCCAACAATAATTATATGCAGACCACTTGCATCAGTGATACGAACTGCTTATATAAGGTAGTGTCAGTCTACACGTGCTGTATCATCTCAAGCACCTTAATAAGCCGAAAAGTGCTATTGCATTCAACCATTCCCATTTTCCACCCGTCCATCCCAACTGACTCGCCATCTTTCCCCCCCAAACGGGAATGAGTCCCTTAAAAGATCAAGGTCTCAGCTCTGCTGTGGACGTGTTTTTGGAGAGCGAGTGTCCGAACAGTTCTAACTTTTTGTGTTGTGGTGTTGGAGATGTGATTTGGACAAGGGATACTTCTTTTGAAGTCTTCGTCATGAGCAACTTGAATCATATTTTTTCATTAGATGAATGCCACTCTTTGGTCTTACGAATTGGCATATCGTTATGGAATTTTTCGGTTTTCTCTGATAGAAAATTGGTGTTTTCGTTTTTGAGTATTACAAGCAAGAGCTCCAGAAGGTGTTGAGCTCACAGGCTTGTAAACACAGGCCTAAAAGCACATTGAAAAAATAGAATTCGAGCCTTTTCGAGTTAATCCCAATTGCACTGGTTTTGACCTTGGCTTTAAAAGAAAAAGAACTCTGTGATTTCTGGTTTACGTGCTGATCTTTAACCCAAGCAAAATTTTGTGCCGGTTCTCAAAAAAATCGTCTGAATTAACAGCGGGGAAAGAAGCATTCAGAGTCCAGACTTAGTTTATTTTTATTATACTCGGACAGTAAGAACTACTCAGCTCACGAGTCCAACTGCTTTGCGCCTCTAGCTCCTGTCTTCAAGTATATTGGACACAGCTATACATAGCTCTGAGTTACTAGTCAAATTTTTCATAAATATAGGCTAAGGCTAAGCAAAGTATAAATATCAAACAAAGTATCATCCGTGACCTATGTCCCTCACCATGAAAAATGTACACCATAAAACTTTAATTATGGAACTATGATCATGCATTTGTTTCTATATGTACGTGTATATGTATGTATGCAAACATACACACACGCACAAATATATATGTGCAATACTTCAGTACTTCTGATAAAAAAACATGAACTGGACTGTGACACTGTTCTTTTACTCAGTTTGATATTAACATGCTCTGTCAAATGGCTGAAATAATTCTCATTTAGATACATAAGTGTTCTAAGCTACTATTGTTATTATTCAGATCACTTCAAAATTTGTTCATCCTTCATCTCCTGACAGGTTGTCATAGAATAGCTTTGTTGCTTATTTTGTTCAGAAAGCTAATAGTGTTTACAGTTTGATGATAAATTTGTTTTATGTCTCACTTGTAATTGTGTACACGCTTGTGGTGAATACTCTTTCATTTCTCAGAAATCTCTTGAATAATTTTATTTGTTTGATTAGTTGCTTGATTGTCGCTCTTTGCTTTCAGTAGAAGCGTAGAGCAAAATTTTGGATAGAAACGCTATGTGATGTGGATACGCTCTGTTAGAAATATCCATTTTTCAAGGTTATTCCTAATTATCTCTTCAGCAAGTACTACAACTGTTTATAAAAATAAAATAATAAAATAAAAATTTAATAATTTTGATAATGAAATAACGAAAATAAAATATAACATGTTTGTGAAAATGAAATAATAGAAATGAAAAACAAAAAGTTATCAACTACACGCGACGGGTTGCTAGTATTTAATTTTGGATTTTATAAGAGACAATTTAAGTCATTCTTCTGAAGAGGCGATGTCAATCGTCTCAGCTCCGCAATGAAGGCTTCAAGCTTTCATTCCTAGTACCATGTAACAAAATAGCAAGCGTATTCCAAATGATACGCTGAAAAAACTGTTTCGAATAATTTTGTTAGAAAATTGTCTTAAAAATTACTATGAAGATAGTATTTACTCATCTGTCAACTAAAATTATCATGCGGAAACTGAAGAGATTCAAATTTAATTTATGCTTGAAAATATTCATCAGTAGTGATATATGAAATTTAAAAATATTATGTTCTTAATAATATATTCTGAGAATTTTAAACGTGTTTATTTTGATATTTTGACCCTATTCGATACTAACAATTTAGTGTATGAAAGTTATCTTCGAACTTTACTATTGATAAGAAAGGTTTTGTATTTTCAGTAGGATAAATCTTGCCACATTGCCCACTAAGTCACCAGATGCACGGAGCTTAAATTTCATTTTGAAATAGTTCAAACTTGACGATTTTTTAGTATTTTTGCCAGAAAAACAGTCCGTAACGTAGCCAAGTCGATAAAAGAAACTGCACGGCCAGCTGAACAGTTACGACGACAGTAATCACTTGAAAATTCGGTTCGTGATTCCTAAAGAACTGGATGTTCTCCCTTAATTAAGTACTGGATGTGCACGACTATATTAAAGCAACAAGGGTACGTTCCTCCATTGATTATTTCAACGCTTGTTGCATTTGGCGAGCAATGAACGGGAAAACTGCATCTCTTATTCATTCTCAGCCGCACAGGTTAGGTGTGCCAAATTGACAATTTTCTAGCCAAAATTTTCAAACTTCGCCAAGTTTCACTTGAAAAAAAGCACAAAATCCGAGAATTTTGGCCTTCAAAAAAGAGGCAACTCGGACAACCCCAGTGCAAGCTGTTATCTACCGCGTCACGCAGTGGAGTTTTACTTGAGACTTAAATGCGTGTTATGAGTGCGCCCAAAATGTCAAAGGGTTGGACATGAAGTCTTTACATGGTCCTCGTCAATTGGTCGCCTTTGAACGCCATTGTAGCTGCTGGGATAACTCGTGTGATCAATGCGGGGAAAAGTACCTGCCGGACTCTTGGACACGCGAAACAATTTGTGCCATTTTTCCTACGGATCATTAAATGTGGGGTTAGCGCAAAAATGTCAAAGGGTGAACATGATCTCAGCAAAGGAGTTTGTTCCTCATGCAATTCGCCCTTTGTGTGCTTCTTGAGTGAAGGCGGTACCTGCAGCGCACGTACCGAGCTCATTACTAGATGAGGTGGGCAATAATTCAGATGCACTAAACTAGCTTTCTGACCAAGCTCTCGTAAAATGTTAGTGCAAAAATATTTCGACAAAACTAGGTTCGTTTAACCTAACTTGCAGATGACTGTAGGCGAGTTTTGTATAAAGTCAGAGCCCTAGATTTCTTCCTCATTTTAATTTCTGCTCAAGATTATGTATTTTCATGCATTTTAAGAGCCTCTTTGGGTTGTGATGAACTTGTCACTATGATGTCACGTAACATTTTTAGGCGCCGTGCTTCCCACCGCAGCGAGCTACCTCGAAATCAGGATTTACTGCCCCTTTTCATGCGGTGTTTGCGATAAGAAATACAGGGTATATTTCTGCGTCCTTTTATGTGTTATCCTATGTACGTACTTCTTATGGCAGAGGGATCTCAGACGGTATCAAAGTTCTCTCAACGCTGCCAAAATCGTGAGAGAAACTGCCCTGTTTTAACGTTACATGAACGAATTGTCAAACAGTGTAAAAACAGACCTTGACGTTTTAAAATGGAGTGCTTGCATTTTACTGCTCACCACACTCACTTTTAGTAAGCGTCTGAGATATAATGCGCTACATCTTTATCACTGACTAGTTCTGAGTTCCCTTAAACTTGAACTAATGTTTTGAAATTAGATCTTCGTTGTTTTTAGACGTGACTAAGACTATGGAGTATATTTATCTTTAATAACGTTCATGAGGCCTTGCAATGTATTTCGTAGATTAACTGCAGACCAAGCAGTACTGGAATGCATTTTTTATACTCGTATTCTCGAATTATAAGCGGGTTGCTGCACTCCAGCGATTTCTAGTCTCCAAGTTGTTCATTTTATTTGTTTCAGACTAAGGGGGACATGATAAGCTGAGAGAAATTCCCATTAGAGCTACCGCGTCTTCCCGTACATTGGTAGTACAATCGTTATAGAGTGATAGGCATCACGTGTACAACGAATAGAAAGGATATTTAATGTATATCGTCACCGTATATCAAAAGAAACAGCCGCAGTAAGCCTGCAAAATCAAATGAAAAGTCTTTGATTTCACATTTAGGTTTACCGTATCTTTCATACCCTTCTGTTCTATAACTGAGTCCCGTCACACTCCCCATGATCAGAACTCACCCTTGCATTTTCAAGGCTTCATAGAACCTTAAACGCAAACATTACTTTTATGATTAAACCTGTTCAGCATGAAAATAATTGATCAAATCATAGTACACGACACATTCAGTAAATGACTTGGAAGCGAGCAACATCACTCTACGCACTTACAGGATTCCTTTTTTATCGTTGTTTAAGTTTCACACAACACGATTGTAATTCATGGTCTGCGTTGTGCGTGCTAAGTGTTCTACTACTGCTTTCTGTGAGTTTCCAGCATATTAATTAGTGTGCAAGTAGGGAATTACTGAAAAATTGTTCAGTGTTTTCTTTTTCCAAAGATTTTCGTATTGATTGACACAAAATGATTTGCGTTATTTCTTGTAACCTGTCGTTAAGATCTGTCTACTAAAGTCACGGTGATACACTCTAATCCATCACTATTTAGGATCTCACATTTTCAGACCTGCTCTTACTTTTAAGTTCTTGAAATTTCATGCTTTTCCTGGGTCGTTAACCACTTATGTGTGCGAGTCGTCTGCACTCACACACCGTACACAGTCTGACACCTGCACCCTTTCAGCACTTTTTGGTGATGTTTTCAAAACTGCAGCGCAGGAGATGAATTTTGAGGAAATTCTTCCCAATGTTCTCGTTCATAGCATGTTCGATTGCATGCGAGCGTCCTATATACAACCCACTACTATTTCTCTTTTCTTAACTTCAGAATTTTTGTGTCTGAAAAAAATTAGAAAGAGAAGTCTGAGTTGGCTATCGTCAACTTTCTATTGAAATTAAGAATGTCTGATCCAGATGTATGCGAAGTAAAGTAACAAAAGAGTAACTATTTCTATGCGCTTTAATCAGTTTCAGCTTAAATTGTGCTGCCGTTGTGAACTGTCACATGCTCGTGTCAATTTAGTTATTAATGAAATGTAAAAATTTTACACGTGCTGCAAGTACGCGTTCATATTTGTGAATGGTGATTTAAGAGAAGAAGATCCCAGCATACGCTAGAAGTATTAGATATTTAAACCATAGGATGACGCTTCTGAGAAGTAAGATCGGAGAGAAGTAAATTCTTCTGAGAAGTAAGATCGGAGAGAAGTAAATTCTGATCTCGACGCATTACAGCACGGAATACCAACTACTACTCTGGCAAATGAGTCATTAGGAAACATTTGTTGTACAGCTCACAGAGCAAAAAAAATGAAATCATCAAAGGTAAAACAAATTGAAACTAAGTCTTCACCTTGAAGGGACTTCGTACTGAATGTTTGTATATCTCCCATACTTGAGAAGTGCCTGAAACATACACGGAAGCATCTTGGTAGATTAATTGGATCACAAGCCTGCCGGCCACTTTTTACTGTATTTACGTACTTGCCTTGATCGGGAGCACTCCCTGTTTTTATCCAGTTTACTGCGCTCTGGAAGCGCGTAAATTCAAGAAGGTCCTTTGATGCCGCGCGTCTGTCGCTTTAATTTATTTAAACTCCGACAAGATATGGCAGGGGGTCTGCTGAGCTGCACGTACAGTGTGGAGCTATAGTTTGGGACTATATTCGTTCTGTTTGTACACTTGAATTAACACTCATGAATTCTAGCCCTCATGTTATTGACTTAATATTGTAAAAGTAGAATTATATTGTAATAAATTCTACAATAATGTGAACATAATGTGAACATCTACACTTCAAATCATTGATTGAATATTTTGCAAGTAAAATTTTATAATACAAATGTCACGACTTACGCTGTACAGTGAAATATAGCACGCACTTGTGTGGCTTGAATCTATTAATCTTGACTTGACGTGATACTTTCTGAACTTGATGGTCTACAATTCAAGTTGCGGATGGCAAACATCGTGTCTTGTGTGTAATTCAAATTTTAGTAATCTATTCCAGTCACGGAGTAGGAAATTGGGACAAAGAATAAGACTGCGTTGCTCAAATAATTGACGAATTTTTCACTGTAATGCTATTTTATGTGCCATCGAATTCAAAGAACTGCCATTACGGTAGTTGATGCACAATCCAGGTTTGAGGAAAAAAAATGCGTGACGAGATGAAGAAATTATCCCTAAAAATTGAACCTGAGGGAACACAGCAGGCCAGTTACTGAGTTTCCATAGTTACAGCAGCTTAATTGTGTCTGGCACGAGGATCGTAACTCCTGCTAACAGACTCACTTTCATCATAACAGCCGGGTTATGCAAGATTATTCTCTACATATACACAGAGCCTGCTAAACTGATCGGAAATATTTGAGCAGAATTTTATACAACGTTGAATCTTGCGGCTTTTTGCCTCGAATCTAGACAGCTTGCTGGTCTTTTGTTGCAATACAAATATTTCTGTGATTTGCCAACGGTTACCTGGAGCTTTACGCGATAAAAATAAACTCTGGCGCTGAGGCAGCTGAAACAAAATACGTCGTGTAGATGTCAAGCGAGCGGACTTTTGTGGTACAAACTATCTGATTCAAATTGCAACAGTTTGCTCTGTTAAGTTTATGGCGCTAATATATAGGATATACTATATGTGTAAATGTTCAAAAATATTTATGTAATTTTCAGCAAGCCGTACTAATTTTTAATTTTTAATTTAAATGCTTTTGTTATGTCAATTCAGGTGCATATGATATTTTTAAAATTAGTTTGTACATTTAATAATTTCATTCATTTTACGTCCGCTGTCCTTATATCGTTTCAGCTCTGACTTTGAAATACTTCCGTGTGGAGATACTGACACCCGACGCTTGTGCTTTTTAAGTTTAGTGATATGTTGTGCAATAATATTTTACTCATTTTTTCATGCACTTTGACAATGTATGTTTGTTTAATGGAAAATACCTGTAGATGTACTAAATAAAATCAGTGTTTTATGGCAGTTATTTCATTTGTATGAAATTAGAATTAAATCCACACCAAGATCCTTACTGAGGTCACCAGTATTCGTTCGTCCAGCCTGTACTGAGGTGCCATTCTCAATATCACGCCATAGTGTTTAGTTCGAATTTCCAAAGCTTTTCCTTGAAATTTCTATTGCACTCTTCTCAACATTCAAGTGTACAAGCGATGACATTCCTGTGCCTTCCCTCATCGTTCCAAGTCTCTGGCTGGCATCTGTCATGGAAGCATTGTCATTCCTGTGCTTTCTCTAGGCATTCAAGTATCTATATGTTTAGGAAGCATTGTCATTCCTATGCTTTCCTTTGCCATTTAAGTATCTTCCTGTTTTGGGTGCACTGTTATTTCTGGGCCTTTCCTTCTCATTCCAATTAAGTCTCCGGCTGGCGTCTGTCATAGAAGCATTGTCATTCCTGTGTCTACCCTCGCCATTCAAGTATCTATCTGTTTGGAAGCAATATCATTTGCCCTTACCTTCCCTCACCATTCAAGTATCTATCTGTTTAGGAAGCGGTGTCATTTCTGCGCCAGTTTTTGAAGCAATGTCATTTCCGTGTTTACCCTCGTCATGCTAAGTGTGTGGTCGGTGTGCGTGCAGGTGGTGGGAGGGCAGATCACTTACGCCAGCCTCAGGGTGTCAGAGACCAACTGTCCCGCCAACAGGGTCAACAGCCTCCATGGCTGCAACGTCGACCGCTCTCAGGTGAGATAAGCCATTCTAAATTGTTTAACTGCATTAGGTTAAACCGAAGTTCAATATTCAACTTAAATTTATATTGAAAAGTTGTCAGCAATTTTTTAAATACCAATCATTAACTGGGTCCATTACATACCTTTGATTTTAAAAGATTGTTAGAGCTTTTTCAAGCGACCCTTTGATGGGTCGTTTTGCAGCAGGAAGAGCTTAAGCACGACCCATCGGTGGGTCATTTCGCAGTCAATATGTTGAGATGTCAATATTTGTTTTACTAACTGGCTGTTGTTGTTTCCTGGTGTGCATGTGATAGTGTGAGTATTGATGTGACAGTTGAGAAGTTCGGATTAGGCTCGAAACTATATTCAAGCAAATACGGGCACTGATGGTGTGGCACGTAGTAGTTTTTTATTCTGCTTGAACAGGGTGTTTTTTAAATAAGGGACCCGGAAAAATCTTCAATAACTTTTGATACAATGAACGGATTTTTGAAAACAAAACGGCAACAGAATCCTGAGATTTATTTCTTTAATTTGGTACCTACGTATTTATGATACAACAGTCAAAATTAAAATCAGAGGGCGCGGTAAAATTCATCCGCAATTTGATTTAGTGCTGCAATTAGCAGCTTGCAAACTCACGCCCAATATTGCTAGCAGTCGAGTGGACGCCACGTGAAGAATGTTTTTTTCACAAATTAGTCCAAATAAAAGAAATAAATCTTAGGAGTCTACTGCCGTTTTGTTTTCAAAAATTCATTCATTGTATCTAAAGTTATTAAAAATTTTTTCGGGTCCCGAATTCAATGAACACACTGTATAGTTTTTGACTTGACTTCCAGAGCAAGGGAGATAAAGTGTCTTTCTTTCGATAGTAAAATACTTCTTTCGTATAGTGTTTACTGCTCTGATGACGTTCAAGCCTAGAAATGCTCAACTACGGAAATATTTTCTTTTATTTTTTAATCCTTAAATAAATACTTCACTCTTTACTTCTTAAGCCAAGGTATCCTATCATTTGTAAATCTTGTCTATAGCTGTAGATGAAAAGCATCTTTGATCCTGAGAATTCTATTTCTTGTGATGCAAAACGTGAGAATCTATCTATTCAGACCACTTCCTTGCAGCGTTACTGAACAATGGCGTCCGACTACTGCGTTATGTTGCTGTAATGAGTCAATTAATTAATTACCTCGTCCTTCAGACTTCAGGGACCTTCATCTGCCGCCATTAGAGTGCACTTTACTTCGCTTGTCATCGCGCAGTGTCCACTGGAATTTATCCAGTTACTTCTTATTCTCAGTAAAGATCGGATAAAAGCTGCGATGCAAAGCATTTTGCTAAGATGCAATGCTATGAAAATTATTCAAGGCTTACTGCATGGTCTAGTAATGATTCGTGATACGAATACGTTGTTAAAATATGGTGATAATAAAGACATGAAGAGAGAGCCAAAAAATTGAACTGAAACTTGCACGTATTGTATAATCAAAATTCTCTTGAAAATGATCGGGTCGGTGCCCTTTTCAGTTTTTCAATTTGGATTGGGGAGCTATTTTAGATTCTTGCATTTGTGTTTGACGCCGATAAGAACATCTTTGGACGTCGATTTCGGTTACCAGAAGCGGGCAATTTCAGTCTTGCAGTTTGTGATGTTGCACTTTTTCCCGTCTTCCTCCAATCTATACACTTTTATTTCATCGCTACACTGCTCAACACACACTCAACACACTTAATTCCTTCACTGCTCAACACACTGACCTCACTATAGTTTTAGTTAGTACGTAGTTTGAGGACAGAATTTTAGCAACAGAATGTATTTGAACTAATTATGATTCTCTTAACCGCGAAAGATATACTATGACAGCTGGATTTTGCTTTAACAACAGAAAACATTTTATTTAATGATTGTTCGCTTATCTGCGTAAGATACAGTTTGAATACGTACGATATATGCACGTTTGAATGTGTTAAATATACCAATGAATGTGTTAAATATGTGAGGTGGTGAAAGAACTCAGATTAACGTAAACTGTTGAAACGAGTTTCACGTATGCTGGAAAGCAATTTCTAACTACGGGTAGTGGTTTAAACTATTACAGGAATTTTGAGCTACGCTTTGTAATCACACATGGGCGGTTGAAGTATAATCGCGTTATCCCTTCTTTCTGAGTAAATGAAGAACACAAGTTTAAGTTTATAATGAAGCACATCTTTTGCTTGGCGATAACGCAAGTTTATTAAAAATTTAAAAGCGAAGAATAAAATTC
>JACJUY010002627.1:7414-36339 GCA_014220935.1 Platorchestia sp. MABIK | reverse complement strand
GGGATTTATCCCGAAACGTTCGTTCAAAATATGTTTAGAATTTTATTCTTCGCTTTTAAATTTTTAAGTTTAAGTTTGTACGTTGGCCGTACATCTACTGTGCCAAGATAAATTCCAAAGAAATTTTCCAAAGTATCATGGTGTCATCCGCAAGTAAACTCTTCATTACGCTAATTAAAAAAAATGCCAGAGATTTTGAATTTTGGTGAAATTTTTTATTTCTCGTTGCGAAATGAATACGAGAATAAATAAACCGCACGCAACTAAGCGCTATTTTGGGACGGCATCTCGGTAACTCTAAGAACCTCTCAAGTCCTGAGCGTCCCTGACCTTTGTAACTCTTGAAGGCTCGCGCCCAGAGCGCATTTGATGCTCGCCCTCTCGACTGCCGCAAACGCCTTAAATATATGAAGGGTTGTCCCTTCTTGTCAAGGCCGAGGTGCATTGCCTTACATTAAGTTCACCTTCCTCGCCGTTGCATCTCCATGCTTAATTCCTACCAATATTTCTCCTCGGCTCTACAGCACCATGCTTAATCCCTACCAATTTTTCTCCTCGCCTCTACAGCACCATGCTAAATTCTTACCAATTTTCTCCTCGTCTCTACAGCACCATGATAAATTCTTTCTAATTTTTCTCCTCGTCTCTACAACACCATGATAAATTCTTATCAATTTTTCTCCTCGACTCTACGGCACCATACTAAATTCATACCGATTTCTCTCTACGTCCTCATTGCATCTCCTAAATTCATACCAATTTTTACCTTGTCTCAACAGCACCATGCTAAATGTATGCAAATTTTTCCCCCTATTAGTACACTATTTTCATTCCTGTAAAACGTCGTATGTACTGCGATTTGCGATGCAGTCCGCCGCACTCCTATCACACCTATTTCAGTAAATCGTTTCAATGACAACCCTTCCATGCAGTTATGCATGTGAGTCGGCTACTGTTCCATTACTACGATGTGTGTTGTATTCACTTTATTTTACTGGAAGCGCTGAACAGAAATGAGCTGTCGTCTGATCGTAAAACATAGAATTTAAATGTTTCTTTGCTTTAAAATTACAGAGTTTTAAATGGTGAAATAGTTTTAAAATAGCCAATTGAAGTACTGTCTGATGCTGGACTGCACTCCCTTGAGACTCGAAGGACATTCTAGGTTGTTATGTACTTAATTGCGCTGTTCCTGCTATCGCAACGATTCATGTCGCAGATTTGCTTGCGGTGTTAGCTGTCTTATAGTTTAGTTCTTTTTAGAGAAGAATAGGTAATGAATCCATCGCTACTCAGTAGCTAAATAAGAGCGCTGCATACATGACTAACATCAGGATCCGATGGAATCAGCAGGGGTGAGTTTGTGAGAATTTACTCGCAAACTCGTTAAGGAAAAATCCTAGAAATATCACGTTTCAATCCACTGTCAGCTTGAGCGTTAACACTAAATTTTAGAACTAAAACCTTTCGAGTGAACGTGGCGAAAAAAACACTATCTGGTGCTAGATCACCATTAGCTTGAATGTCTTGAATTTTTAACCTGCTCTAAAACGCGTGTTACGCTGGGTGCTGTTTTAAATTATGAAAGAGACACTACGGGATGGAAAAATTACTTTTATGATGCCATGTGTATTGTTTAAGCTTTATTTCTGATTCACAGGACTCGTACATTTGCGAAGTGGCTTTCTGGGAGCGACCGTGGCTCAACGTCACTCGAATTCTCGACGAAAAGACCGGGTGAGTTAAAATTACACGAAAATACTCAACAGATATAATTAATATCGTTGTCGTGGAAATGTCAGCTGCGGAAATTCTTCTGACAACTTTTTTACACTACGTGATGTGTCCCAAAATTCCCAAGTTAGAGCTTTTTCAAATTAAATTTGAGCACTGAACATCTAGCAACAAAACAGGGTTGAAAGATGCTGTATGTTATCAAGCATTTCAATCATTGCCGCAACTTATTTTGCATTCCAATGTTTGCTCAGACGTTTGGCTACTGTACATGGAGTCACCATCACTCTCGAGAATCGCTTCGTCTCAGTAGAATTTAACTGTTAACATCAGGCCGTGGACAATCAATTGCAGAAACACATAGATCACTGAGGCTCACTGCAAGTCACAGTGACTCACGCACTTCCATACGAGCTACAGGGCTCTCGCTCAAATGGGAGGAGTCAGCCCTTGTACGACGTTTGTGCACTTTACTCACTGCAGTTGGAGTCTCAGCGTAAATCTCGTAGCTTTGCCGCTGCCGCCCACATTTCTGGTCTCGCTTTAACCGCTCGACTCTAGCACGCCCTCAGGAATTGTGGGGCAGCCTCGTGTGACGTCTCAGTGATGAACTTTTTAAGAGATCGCATGCAATTTGAGCTCCGGTGAGCATTGCGCTCGCAGCCCAAAATGCATACTGATCGTTAGCTCGAATTCCATTGATTGTTTTAGGTAATTTTTTTAGCTCGTCACAACTTGATGATTTTAAATTTTATCAGTGTGTCACAATAGTTGTCTAAGCTACATTCTAATCAGTTTTCATATATTTATCGTAAAGGAAGTACTTCGAATTTACAAGTTGCTCAATTAGACAGTACGTCCAGCCACCATAATTTAGGTGAAATTCATTTAACTCCATCCTTTAGTTGTGAGTGGCCGCGCTAATTCTAGTTTTTACCAGAAAATCGTATGCAAATAGTATGCAATGATGCTTCTCCCTTGAGATAAAGAGCAATTATTGTAGTCCTATAGAGCGAGCGACTGAGCAAATTGATATCAACTCCTCCGGTGGCGCCATCTTTGCGTCTCTTTGGTTATTCCCAAATTTTATTTTTGTGAAAGTTACAATAAGAATCAATAACAGCATATATGTATGTAATGCAGACACACAGAAGCGTCACACCTTTGAAATGCTGGGTCTCAGTACAGAATTGGTAGTATGCTATCATTCTATTTCTGTTTCCAACGCTTGTAGATGTGCTTCTTTTTATGACTTTTTTCCCACTTATAAAACGTCGCCGGCACTTGGTACAGAAAGGCCCGAGAAAGGTGGTCCAGCGCAGTTACATTCGTGTGAGCGTAGCTAGGTTGCTGGAGCATCTCAGATGGTTGCTAAGAGACCGTGTGCGTCGTTTTACGCAGGGAATTTGTGCTAAAAGCAGTTAGGGTGATCAAAAGGACATTTTTACGTAATAGCTTTGCAGTGCCGGCCGGACTGAAGTAGCGCTGATTGAAGGCTGCCTGTCCGAATCACGGCGGCAAACATTTTTAAAATTGAAGGTAGTGAACTCTAACTTTTTCGTTGACAATCCACTAAGTAAATAGTAATGTAAGAAATGCTCAGAAATTATTGGCTTCTAATGGATTTGGGGAAATGTAAAATTTTTAGAATTAAAATTTAATACACATGATAATTATCCTAGAGTTTCTCACTCAAAATTTAGTAAAAGAGCAGTCTACGTAAATCCAGTAACTTACGGAAAAACAAACTTAGTTGACTTCTCCAATGACTGTGTAAATTTTCCTAACCATTATATAAATCTTATAATTTATCATAATTCAGGAGATGGAGCAAAGGTAAAACTCGTAAAAAAATTAATAGAAATGCCTCAGAACGACGACGCTTCGTTCGGATAACAACGTCAACAGCTCCTTTGGCTGTGTTCCCGGTAATAAATCTTGCAGAATTACATCGAATCTTTCGGCACATTGGCAGTTTCTTGCTTAAATTCGAGGCCTATCAAAATCTTGCGACTGCCTAAGCCTAAGATCAGATATCCAAAATTGTCAAATTCTAATCATGAAGAGGTAAGATTTATACGAGCTAGCGATCAATGCATAATTTACGTCCACAAACATTTACGTCCTTCTTACTATAGCAAATAAGTAGAGAATGATTTTTAATCTCATAAAACTGATAGGCACGACCCCCAATTTGCGGTCGCTACTGGAGATTGCTTGCTTCGGCTCAACACGTTTACGACGATTGGTCGAGTTGTGGTAAATAGTCGCCGTGTTGAAAGGACACCCATTTGGTGACCAAACACATAATTGTCGTGCTTACCCCTGGCCCTACAGATGCGCGGAGACCGAGTCAGACGTGGACTTCGACGCTGACGATTCCCGTGAGCGAGGCCGTGTGATCGAGGGAGAAGAGGTGGGAGGCGTGTGGACACCCAGCCCTGCCCTCCCCGCGGGGGTGACCCAGCAGCAGCTCGCTGTGGAGGCGTTCAACTACGTGGACAGCCACTCCGACTCCAACTTCAGGGGCTACCTGGCCGGACACTCGGTGCACTCCGTGCTGGTGAGTGCCTTGGTCCAGCGTGTGGTTGCTAACTCGGTTTTCTCGATACACTCGGCACACTCCGTGCTGGTGAGTGCCTTGGTCCAGCGTGTGGTTGCTAACTCGGTTTTCTCGATACACTCGACGCACTCCGTGCTGGTGAGTGCCTTGGTCCGGCGTGTGGTTGCTAACTCGGTTTTCTCGATACACTAGGCGCACTCCGTGCTGATGAGTGCCTCGGTCTGGCGTATGGTTGCCAAATCGGTTTTCTCGATACACTCGATGCACTCGGTGCTGGTGAGTGCTGCAGGGGCTCCTGAGTGCGGTTGACAACTCTGTTCGCTCGATGCCGAGCATTGAGTGATGAATTAACAAAGTGTGACACGTATAAGAGCTGAAATCTTCCAAATTTACCTTTTTTAGTTCAAGAACCTATGAGAATGTAATTAGGGGTCATGATAACTTGAGGTGATATTACGGCTTGTTTTTCTTCTGGGTCTCAAATAAGAGAAAACGGGACGCTTTTTTCGTTTTGTTTCTACGTTTGTAACTTAGTATTAGCTTGAATTTCTTGTTTCCCGACGTTTTCACGGACTCGTCTCTCAAGTCTGAAGAATTGCATTGCACAGTTTTGGGCTTAATCCTCTCGCTTGAGGAATGGCCAAATTGGTTTAAGATCATAATCAAAGGTTTTTTCACTTCCTTTTTTCACTCTCACCTTCTTTTTCTCAGCAGTAAGGAACACGAGAAAGGTTCCTCAACTGCTTCATTAGCACTGCTTTATGCAGCCATTGCGAAGTGAGATTTCATTAAGGGGATGAAAGGAGCTCAATTTCGGCTTCTTTGCCTCTATATGATTTTCTTGGAAAAATTTTCCCATAAATTCCTGTCTGAGCGCTAACTCCAGGAAATATTTTGCAGAAAAATTATAAAGTGTCATAATGTAGAAAAGGAATTCTGCGGGGTAAGCATTTCTTTTCCTTTATTCAGAGTGACACTGCACGAAACCTGACGAAGGTTCAGGTTTGGGTGGACTACGGCTTCACGGTGTGCCTCAAGCTCGACTGGACCATGGGCGGACAGAAGGACCCGAGGTTGGTTCAGACTTCTTTTTCACCGATCTACAGTTGCGACTTTTATATGTTCTCTATTTCTTTAATAGCTATTTTTCCAAAGTCTATGGAAGAGTTTTCGTACGTTTTGCTTTTGTGTCAAATGTGTTTGGTGATCCTGATGTTTTCGGTTATTTTTCACATTTCTGTAACATGTTTAACTGCCTAACGTCGTAAACCGTAAAGACTTGATTTTTTTGGACGAGGGGGAGGGCGGAAATACATTGAGGAATTGCACAACTGAAATAAACCGTATCGGAACTTAAGCAATGGCAAATCATATTTTATACATCAGAATTTACTAATCATCTCCAAAACTGGACTCAGATTACTGATCAGTTATCTACTATGATCTTAAAAAAAATTAGAAAATGCACTGTGAGCGCGTGCTGAAATCTTTACACAGTGTAACTATGCCTATCAAATTATCAGGCATTTAGTTCTTCCACTTCTTGCAATTTTTAACTACAACTTGAAACGTTGCCTGAAGATCTAGAAAGCAGGTAACTTGAGTCAGGATGTGTATGTGCTTTCTTTTTTCTGTTAATTTAATCAACACCCTCAGCACCGGATTAGGGCTGGGCTAGCAAGATCACCTTTCTTCCAGCCAAATAGTCCAAAGTTGTCCTCTTTTCATATAAAGTTTGGCGGTGAAGACAACATAGCTTCTGGTGACCTGGCAGGCAGTGTTATCAAATGCTGTGTTGTTTTTATTGACAAACTTAATTTGAAAGAGACTACATTTAGAACATTTAGCCTGGAAAAAGGAACATCTGACAACTCGTTTTAGCGTTACATTGGCTACATATTTAATATTAGGTGAAAACATTCGACTCAAGGTATCATGCCGGACTGCACCACATGAAAATAAAACTGGTGTTATTTCAATTAATGACTTTTCAACTGAAAAGATGACGAGGATTTAAAAAAAGTAGTTATTAGTACATGATCAGAGAAATTCACGTTACGTGCACGCTTACGAAAAAAATAGAGTTCTATGATATACATCGAGATGTTTTGGAAAACTTGAAGAATGAATGTAAAATCTCTTTGCAACGCTGATGGTGATTTTTCTATATAAAGAAGCTGAAACTATATTCACCATATTTTACACTGAAAAATTACATGAAAAATCTCTCATAGATTTACTCAGTGTTGGATCATTTTATATCAAATTTAATTTCAACTCAATTCATTTACACTACAAATGATTTCTCTCGTGTTTTTTTCACAGTTTGCTTCGAGCACTCGCAACACTCATGTCATAATCTTTAACGTATTGCAGAAATTGCCCAGTGGACACGACCCGCGCGGGCTACTCGTGCGCCCTGTCGCTGCTGTACCACCCCCACCACCTCATGCCTCTCAGAGTTGCCCACGGAGATGACAAGGACGAACTCAAGTGCACCAAGAAGGTGGGTGGTCGCTTACATCATTTGACTTGACAATTGTGAAGGCCGCTTGAAAAACACTTGTCGATCTCCCCGAACTCGAGTGCACCAAGAAGGTGGGTGGTCACTTACATCATTTGACGCGACAATTCTGAAGGCCGCTTGAAAAGCGCTAGTTATTCGTTGTTCACGCATCGAAAGTAAACTTTAGCATTCTGCACAAATATTTCTAATTTGGGAGGTAATTTCGATGTGCCTAAAGGAAATTGAAATGAAGAATCTTTCTGACCACTCTCAGATGGGTAATGGGAGGGTCATTTTTTAATTATTTTATCAGATAAGTCCACGTTGATCTTGGGCTGGATTGTCTGAAGAGAACATCCTGAATCTGAATTACCACAAAGCGCGAATAAAGGTTTCACCTCTAGTTTCGTTTATGCGTGAAATAATACAACGGATTTCCTCATGAAAAACCGTTGGTCTGCTGTGACATGCAGATGTAATGTCAGAAATATTTAGAATACAGCCATATGGATGGTGTTTATTCTTTAAAATAGCATAAATATTCAAATGTTTAGACAAGGGCTGACTACTATTCTGTAGTGTCAGCTTATATTCCTCACGGTTTCAGGAATATTTTAATACAATGCAGCGTTTATGAAGCGCTGGACCTATTTTTCTACTTACGCGCATGAATGTTCTCCGTCGTTCTAATTTCTTGCAAGTCTTAAAACGCATAGCTGCTACGAAAATCATGAATTCTAATGATCATTTTGAGATACAACTCATCTCCCTAAATGGTGGGGATTTTCGCATCCAGTCAGCTCCTTCAATGCGAAAAAGACTCATCTTGCGGCTTCATCAGCCAAGCAGCGCGTAACGCTGTCATGTAAACCAATCTTCCTCAAAGCAGACGCGAAATCTTTTGTCTCTGTAGCTGACCAGCACGACTCGAGCGACGGCTTCAAGTTTCCAGGGCGCGACCTCTCAGGCGACATCGCTGGCTTCAGGTGCGACCACCGGCGGCGCCAAAGAACTAGAGTCTTGTCCTGGCTGCCCTGTACAGGCCGCCCTCTCCGATCCTGCCATTCTCTCCATGCTTAACTTCGCCATCGACGAATTCGACGAGCTTTACTCAGACGACCACAACCTCCATAAGCCGGTGTCGCTCATCAGCGCATACACGCAAGTAAGGCCAGCCGAGACTATACATTGTTGTTAAAAATGTCCTATTGCCACTCATTTGAAATTTGTAAATACGGAACTTAGGGTTAGAAATCCTTCAAAAGTTTGCACTAACGTAGTCATAGACTAAAATTTATTCAATTAAGTTTATTACTCCTTTTGATTTAATTCCATAGATGTTCTTTTTTCGAAAATATCAAGATCTAACGAACGACCCAACTTTTAGCTCAAACTAGCTCCTCCATGTTTGTGCACACTTTTTACAGTATCGTCGTAAGATGAACATTTGTTAACTCATGTTAACTCTAAACGATGCAAAGACATTTTGTTGCTGTAACTATTTTTACTTTACCTTTCTTTAAAAGAAAATTTGGGCAATCTACATAGAAATAAATTTGGATCGAGAAACCGCAACCTAATTTTCTCACCATATTGTTCAATGTCCCTAGCACACACACATCTACCAGCTCTAGGTATGAAATTTGCTCTCGTAAAAATTAGGAAGATATGAGAGCAGTCTTTCGTGCTATTCCAAGGCAGCTACATGACTTTTCTTAACTCTATTTTGTGTCCGTGGAACACAGGCATCAGCCGGCACCAAGTACTTGCTGACGGTGGAGGTGGCGGAGACGGTGTGTGTGAAGGGCGTGGTGGGCACCCAGCGATCACAATGCGCCAGGGACCCGACGGAGGAGAACGAAATTTGCGTGTTCGTGGTGCTGCACCAGCCTTGGCTGCCATCCTCCCACCTGCTCAGCGCAAAGTGCTTCGATATGGACGAGGCGCACAGGCATAACCCTGCCTTCCTTCTCTCCTCCTCCGTCTTCCACGCTCAGTCAAATGGTTGTTACTCTTTCGTTTTCATTTCATAGCATGTTGTGCGCTGACATTTCTTGTAAAAAGTGGTACTGTTAAATGCCTATGCGTGGAGCTTATTTCTCTGCTCCATTGTTTTCTGTTTAAAACACGTTGCGTGTTAATATTTTAGAAAAAATTGGGGCTCTTTGCTGCATATTCGTGGAGTCTATTTCTGTTACTCTGTTGTTGTCTTTGTTTAACGTGCAGCATGTAAACATTTTTGGGGAAAAAGGTTCTGTTAATTGCTCATAAAGGAATTTATTTCTGTATGAGAGGCGTTCGTAGAGTAAAATATTTGTGTCAAAGTTCATCATGTCGTATTTTATAATTTCACTTTTATTTTTGCATTCATGCCAATCACAGATGCTCTTTTAGTAGATGCCTAGTGGTGTACGGGCTCCTCTCACGAAAAAATAAAAAAATTCATATATCTTTTAAAACCATACAAAAAATTTCCGCCCATTTCTCTAGACAAGTTCTATAAAACTCACAACAATTACACGTATGAGAGCACATTCAGTGTCAAACCGTTGACATATCTTAACACGACAGTTCACGCTATGCCTTCTCCTTAGTCTGGCACTAGAGCTGTTTCCCACAGCGTTGCTTTATTCTTCACGAATCATTCCCCGGAGAAAATTTAGCTCACATGTTATCTACCTATCTATTCTCTCAACGCGTATTATCAGACTTGACTCACTCAAACTTTAGATCACACATTCAAAACAAATTTTTCCTACCATTGTTTTCATTTTTATGTACGAGCAGCCGCCTCAGAGGCCGGGTCAGCGGCAGGCACGGCATTACCAGGCCTGCAGAACCTGAAGCCCGTCACGCTGTCGCTGGCAGGCAGCACGAGCGGCAGCGGTGCCGCCACACCGCCTCTTGACGCCAGAACTTCCCGCGTGGTCCAGTTTGTGGTGGACCAGGTCAACAAGCGCGAGGTGCACGACGATCGCGACTGGGACTCCAGAGGTCGCGATGATTCCAGGGAGTTTGACGATGATTTCTCGCGCGAGCTCGACGACATCGACAGCGATGACGGCTATTATGAGCTCGTTAAAGTGCACAAGGTTTTGCCGCTGGTGAGTGATGCATTGGAATGATTGTAATTATTGATGTGTGATCATTTTTTTATGTCTTCTAGCATCGAAGTACCTTTGTGAGGAATGATGAACGCATTTGGTTTGAAGAATGAACGCGTTCTCCATATTATAATGGCAGAAAATGTTTAGCCGAATACACTAATTAAAGCCAGCGAACATTATTTAGGAATGAAATAATTCTACAAAGCTCATGTCATTATGTTGTAGAAAGGTAAATAACACAATTTATATTCGCTCGTCTCTCATTAGTTTACAGTCTTCTATCCGGACTATAATCTTTGTTGTACACAGTTTCCGAATGAAATATATGTTACGGGCATATGCACATACATATAACAAAACGCGACTAAAACTTGTGTCATGGACACACCACTAAACATGAATACAATTTTCAGTTCCGCACTCACCTCAAACGGTTTACAATGAGTATCTGTATCGACTTTGTATGTACATTGGTGCATTGCTCATGTTGACGGTGTGCGCGTCGTGCAGACTGGAGGGGGCCAGCAGCGCGTGGTGCTGGAGCTGGGGGAGACCAACTGCTCGCGCGCCTTCCTGCCTCGCGCCAACGCTCGCTACTGTGCCCTTGACCCCTTCGAGGAGCATGAGGTGATTGGCTTTGCGTGTTATTTATTTATATATTTATGCACAAATGCGTTTATTTATACATTTAATTACATATTTATTTACATCTTTATTTATTTATTTATTATTCTTTATGCGTGGGCCTGCGCCTAAGCTATTCTGATAAAAATTCTCAAATTTACATTTTCAACTTGAATTTGATCATAAAAAACACTCTACGTCTGGCAACCCTGTAAGGGAGACGATTCTCAATACTTTCTGTAACGGTATTTTGTATTTAAATTTCCAAATTTGAATATCTTGACAAGAATAAATCCAGTCTGGTCCCCCTGCACCGTGTTCGTCACGTCCTGCTCCCGAAATGATGAAGCTCTTCTTACTCGTGGAGTATGCAAAGTTTTCAATTTACGTCAATTAATTAAACTGAATTTTAAAGAGGTGAAGACTTGATTTAACGGAGTCTTCATTAGAAATACATCTTCGATGTATTTCTAATGTCTGCTAGTTTGCGTTACTAGCCATGAAAATTCATTTCTGGGTAGGGTTCGTACAAATTGGGCTTACTTTAACACTGAGCGCACTTATTTTGCATTTACGATGCATTTAGTTTTGGCAGTCATAAAAAAGTTTGAATAGCCGAGGGCACTTTGTTTTTATACGTGGTTGTGTTAAAAAGACTCTCGCAATCTTTTAATCCCTCATAACTAAACTTATTCTGCGTTTAGCTTTATGATAAGCACTTTCCTCAAACTTTCAGCTCGCATCACTTCCCCACTTTCGGTAGTGGTATTGCGATCCAGGCTGAATTCCTCGCCATGATACATTTCCTGACACATCGACCTTTCCGCGCTCAGGTGTGCGACGCCATCGTGCAAGTGCCCTCGTCAGGAGCGGCTCTTCACCTGCTCTCTGTGACGTGCGAGGACCTGGGTGATTACATGGGCCAGTCCAGCCTCGTGCCTCCCGTGCCCTCCGTGACGTGGGTGCCGGCTCCCTTCCTGCCCGTGGGGCACCTGGGCGCAGCCAGCAGACCTCAGACGGCAACAGGCTTCTCTTCGACCGCCACTGGACAGTGAGTTCTGGCTCTGGCCTGCCTTCCGCTCAGTTTGTCATTTTGTTGTAGTAGGTAAATTGACGAGACCTGTGGCCTGCCTTCAGCTCAGTTTGTCATTTTGTTGTAGTAGGTAAATTGACGAGACCTGTGGCCTGCCTTCAGCTCAGTTTGTCATTTTGTTGTGTAGGTAAATTGACGAGACCTGTGGCCTGCCTTCAGCTCAATCTATCCAAGCGTGATTCAATCTCTATCTTTTGCTGCCCATTTTATCGAGCGTGAGTGCTGATTTATAAATTCCTTCCTCGATTTTTTACTCCCTCCATGAAGGATTCCATACGAAAAAAAATTGAGAATTTGTGTCGATAATTTCAAAGCTTCCAATATTAAGGAGAATACTAAGAACATCGTGTAAAATAAGTCTTTTTTAGGGTCATCTTAGTTCTCTTCCTCTCAATGAAAAGTGTTTAGTATTCCCGTTTCAGTCTCGACGTCATGCGAGTGCTTAGCCAGTTAAAGCAAGGAAACAAAGAGCAATTTCTTTACTCCTACACTGCTTTCTCGCATCCACACGGCTCATGACATTACGTTTGCTCAGGTACGCGGGTATGCAGGCAGTGTCGACGTCAGATCCGCTGGTGCAGAAGGCAGGCGAGCTGGTGGTGGCCCGCTACAACCTCCTCAGTGACGAGGACGAGCTGGCTAGACTGGCAGGCGTTGTCACCGCCCACACTCTCGTAAGTGTCCAGTCTTCGTTTATTGACGAACACTCACTGAGTCGATTATGGGAGCGCAATGGTTTCCCTTCAAAACCTGAGGAGCAGACCTGTGCTTGAGCTCTCAAGTCATTGCGTCAATGCTGGGACCACAATGGTTTCCCTTCAAAACCTGAGTGGCAGATCTTTACTTGAGCTCTCAAGTGCATTGCATGCATAGATAATAAGGACGTACATTTTCAATCGAAGAACTGGGGTGCGTAGCGCCCTAATCATCTTCAGGGAACAATGGTAGTTTCATGGTAGTTTCTCTCGTGGCTATAAATGTTGAATTGCTTTTATACATGGACGGCCACAGCCTCGTAGAACAATGCATTATTTAATACAGAATGTTAGCAGTTCAAAATTTACAGTTGGAGGACCAAATACTTCTGAGCTCGTTAAATCCATTGGAGTACTGTTTAAAATTCGCTTCATTTGAACTCCGATAAGGCGCGCGTTCTCTTGTGTTCTGAAGAGCTCATTGGGCTTTCTATTCCCAAGCTGTGAGTTGATTTTTGTTGGTAATGATAAGAATATTTCCAATTAGGAATTATTCGATTAGTTGTTTTTCTTGTTAAGGGTAATTTGATGGACTACTAAATCGTTTACTTTTCTAGTTCATGGTATAATTATTTTTTGCGTCTAATCGATTTTGTACTTCTTTTAAATCGTTTCCATGGTAATACTTAAAATTTTATCTTCAAACAGAAATCAGTGAATATTGAATAGAGGAACGTGAGAGTTTTCTCTTCTCAGGAAAATAAATATTTACTTAATAACCAGTTTTTCTAGACAAGCTCACAAAATTATCCACCACTCGATTGATGCTTTTACTTTGCCTGCAGAAGCGATTCCTTGCACTACGGGAACTTCAGAGTCACGCTGCTGTTTCTTTAATGTTCGCGCGTGGGGTTCCGAGTAGCGGAGCTCTGTGTTTCATGTATGTACAATTGTTGTACATACTATTTTTCTGAGCAGCAATTTTCAATTGTGCATGTACAGTACATGAGTGCAGTTTTAAACTCTGAGGCACATGTGACTTTTTAATTCATTAATTAACCTTCACACGCTTCACACGTACTTCACCACATTGCCCTCTACAATCTTCCTTTTTAGCTATACTAACTCACATTTTTCACTTTGTCTGATTATTTCAGTTTCCATGAATGTTTCTATCGTCATTACAACTTTGATGTCCTCCAGAGCTCTGGGTCAGGCCCCATGCGGTACCTGCTGGAGGTGGAGATGTCGGAGACCACTTGCAAGAAGTACCTACCCATCGTCGACCAGAACAAGTGTCCCGTAGACCCCACTGAGGACCGCATCGTGTGCCAAGTGCGTAGTTGACTCTCCAGTTTCTCTCTCCTGAGTCGGTTTCATGAAAGCGATGAATTCTATACATATTTACCTTATCCCGACATTAGTAATTCATGATAATATATTCCTGAATTTTACCAAATTAATGCGTGATAGACGTGTATTTTTATGCGCTTTTAAGGTTCGGCAATACTGTTTGCTTGCAGCAGGGTTGGCAAATTGGCATTCATTTCTGTGGTAAAATTTTCCAATTTTAATTTTTATACACTAAGCGAAGTACACTGAGCGATCCAGCAGCGCGACAGGATACTGTATGGCATTATAGGTAATAAAACCCAAATTCGAGAATTTTGGCCAGAAACAAACTTAATCTAGTAATCCTCGTATAAATCAGAGGTAGCAAGAGTCTCGTACTTGACTTCAAAATGTAAATTTAAGGAGGAGGAGGCTCAGAATTACGGAAAGAGCTCACACTGTTCGATATTCGAAAGAAGTCGAGCAATCCGACCATTGTTATTTTTGTTTGGTCAAGAGTTACACTGAACGAATCCGCAGCTCATGCACGCGTGGCTTCCCAAATTTTAACTGTAAATAAGATTTTTCTCCGGAAAGAAGATTTCTTTCGTAGCTTCGAGCTCGTTGTTTCTGCTTCGGAGGAAGAAGTAGAACAATTAGATTACACTGGCCTATATAATTCATCATACATGTATCTACCCATGCATGGTAACCCATTTCAAATTTCGTTCCATTTTTTTCTGCGCTTCCGTGCAGCTGCTGAATAATTTAACACCGCTGAAAGTGGATGCATTAGCTAACTTTCACTTTCTAAGAAACGTACTCCTTAAACAATTTTAACCAAGGTTCTTCCATTTTATAGTACATTAAAAGCACCTGGACTGTTAATGTAATCTAAAAGCCGATTGTACATTTCTGGCGAGTCTTCTACCGGACCAAATTCACTTAAGAACCGTAAAACGAGGTCATTTTCGTACGAGACCTAATGAATATTTATTCCTTTTAATTTTATCTACCCTTCTCAAGCAGAAATTTTCATTTGTATTTGCTATTTCAATTCGACAATAAATTATCTTTTAAGTTCTCAAGCACATCTAATTTTCTTGAGTAATGTAATCCATCCAATATCTTATTTCGCCTCTAGGCCGAAGTTACGCGGGACGCAACACAAACCGGCCAGGCCGCTGCCTCATGGGACGGACTCTCCGCAAAAAAGCTGTACTGTCGGGAGAAGGACGACTACGTCAGGGCTCGAACTACTGGTGAGTTGACAATTGTGAGTTGCCAGTACTGGTGAGTTGACGACGGTGAGTCCTCTCTACTGGTGAGTTGACGACGGGGAGTTGTCTCTACTTATGAGTTGACAACATCACGTGGCAGAGTGTAGTTTATGTCAGAAACCTCTGTTGTAAAATTATTTTGCAGCAACACGTGGCGCTAGTATAAGGCTGGCGCAAAAGCGTTGAAGATTGTCTCGTGAACGTAAGAGTGGCTTGGAAAGAAGAACGCCTGGAAATTTACAGAAGCCGCTGAGTGTATCATACGGCTTGGAGGCACATTAAATAGGATGCGTTGGGGTTGCAATGGAATTCTAAGTCAGCAGCAGTATAAACATGCAGGTGCCATTGCAATACCAAAAGCTAAACATATAATTATAATGAGCTTTTAGATCTACTGCGAACTTCAACTTATTGGGATAAAAATTAGTCTCAGTTATTTGGA
This sequence comes from Platorchestia sp. MABIK, assembly GCA_014220935.1. Classification (NCBI taxonomy): domain Eukaryota; kingdom Metazoa; phylum Arthropoda; class Malacostraca; order Amphipoda; family Talitridae; genus Platorchestia; species Platorchestia sp. MABIK. The sequence continues at coordinate 20,963 of JACJUY010002627.1, read as the reverse complement.
CCCATTCATAACTTGAATCAACTTGAATAACTTGAACTAATTTTTATCTGCATCAGTTGAGGTTCGGATAAGATGGAGTAAAACTCGAGGATAGCCTGTATTCAAAATATAAGTATCTGTTTTATACCTACTTTTTAATTGGAATACATCTTAGTAACCAAACATTTAAGCTATTTTTCATCACGAGTTTACATTTTTTCGGATAGGATATTTCTCGCAATGGCTAAAAACTTGTAAGATTTCAATATTTATTCTATTCGTTACGAATTGATTTTTGCTGTTCATATGAGTATTTTTCGTTATTTCAAATAGACAGAAAACTAGTTACGCCAATCATTGAACACCCTGTACATAATGCAATGCGATAGCTTTCAAAGCATTTTTATTTTCTGTCATACAAACGAGGCAATCACGGCGATTGGATTGCATCCAAACGAAACGAGTGAATTTTTGCTAGGTGCTTGTTGAATCGTCGTCATCATCAATGAGGAATAGCCGTCACAGCTTCTAAGATTTTAGTTTTCACTCTAAAATTTCAATAAAATCAGCACCGAATAATTCGAGTGTGAGTGAAAAACTATGCTGCTCATTTTTCACAATTTTGATAGTAAATAAGAGTCACAGTCTGAAGTATTTCTTTGTTAATTAGTCCTTTAATTTTGAAATTATACATTCAGTTTCAAAACTCGAATATAGCGATTATCGTTGATGGGTTTCTACTCCGTTCTTTAGAAATATTTTCACGTTAGCTCAAAATTATTTAGTAGAGCAAAATAATTATCATTTCTACGCGTTTTTCCTTGAACTATAGTACGCGATATTTCTCAAACTTTGTTCTCTCCCTCATCGTTGACTCCCCCCCTCCCCAGGCGAAGAAGGCCCATGGGCGCCGATGTCCCCCGCGGACCCGAAGCTCAAGCAACTCACATCTTTCATCGCCGACCAGTTTGACCTGCGCACAGACGATGACAACCTCTTCGTGGCACAGAGAACCGTGTCTGCTAGGTACCAGGTCAGTGTCTGCTAGGTACCAGCTCAGTGTCTGCTAGGTACCAGGTCAGTGTCTGCTAGGTACCAGGTCAGTGTCTGCTAGGTACCAGGTCAGTGTCTGCTAGGTACCAGGTCAGTGTCTGCTAGGTACCAGGTCAGTGTCTGCTAGGTACCAGGTCAGTGTCTGTTAGGTACCAGCTCAATATCTGCAAGATAGTTAGTCAGTGTTTGCTAGATAGTAAGCCTGTTTCTGCTAGGTACCAGGTCAGTGTTTGCTAGATAGTAAGCCTGTTTCTGCTAGGTACCAGGACAGTGTCAGCTTGATAGATCAGAGTCTGCTCAATAATAGATCAATGTTTTTCAAGTCATTGGAAAATTTCTATGTCCTCCAAATGCATTCTGTCGCTCGTAGTGCTAGTTGAAACATGATAATCCATCTTTAGAGGGACGGCTAAGCTATACGCACATACTTATGCACGATGATCTCCGTCTTTAGCTCGTACAGAAAAATTATTTTTGCTCTGCAGTGTTATTTCCTAACCACCTCAGAACAAGCAAGCCTCGACTGTGCCTAGGATAATTAAGTTAATGAGATTTTTTCAGCGCCTTGCTTTTCTGCTAAAGATGACAGAAATTCCGTGTTGTTGTCGTCGTACTTTGTTAAATGGATTTTTGTCCTTCCTCCTTGTTTTCTGCATTCATACACTTGGCAAAGTCTTCATAGGCTAACCTTGTTCTCCTCAACTAATGCATGCATAGGAAAAATAAATACGAGCGTGTTTGTTTATTCTCAAGCATGCACGTGCTTGTAGTCAGGCATTTTACTTGCGCGATCGATTGGAGTGAATTAGTTATCCAGGACTATTGGTGTCTCGATCCACCACACTATTTCGGTGCCACGATTTTCGTATCACGATATTTTGAGTACAGATCTCAAAGTAGATTTCAAAAATCCCTCTGATTGTCATACTTCATATCATATTGTGCTCATCTTTGGTCTGTAGAACAAGAAGGCAATTGATTGTATTCTTTTCCGTCAGAACGTGTCAGGCATTCGCTACAACGTGGTGGTGGAGCTCGCCGAGACCGTGTGTCCCAAATACAAGGAGCACATCAACAAGGACCGCTGTCGAGTTGATATCACAGAAGACGTCAAGGTAATTTACAAATAATGTAAATGACGCGTCATATTCGTTGATAATACACAATTAGCAGTATTTAATCTAGTTTCGATCGAGAGGCAGGATGGTGTAGATGTGTATAAGTGAATGGTAATATCCGTATCTCCTCATTGATCAGATGAAGACAAGGTTAAACTTTACTCAAGAAAAGCGTGAAGAGAATTGAGACTGTTTTGTAACCCTTCCCATTCTTATTCGCTGTGGAAATGAGGTGTTTTGTATGACTGCAAATTCTTATATCACGTAGTCAATACCTTTTGCTTAGAAATTTCATAGCGTTCTGTAGTGTACCTAGATTGAATTCGGACTTTTGTACCTATGTAGCATAGCAGATTGTTCCTTTTCAGAATAAATTTCCTGTCTGCTTGAAAATTTCATGTTGAGAGGCGTTTCCTCGATCCTTTCCGCGCTTTGAGAAATTTGTGATTTCTGCAGCTATCGTTTACAGCCGACGATCACACCTAATGAGTGATGATGACCGAATCATTTTTCCCGTGATCGTTAGCAACCACTAGGTCATTTTAATATTTGTTAGTCTTGATACTCCTTTCGTGTAAAATCTGAGTTAAAATCCAATTGGATCAAGTTTTCAAGATTCTGTCTTGTCTGTGGTGAACCATCCTTAATAAAGCTAACAATGTATCCTCAGCTTATAGGAATGCCATAGTGACACCCATGTTATGCTTGGTTATCAGCTGTGCAACGCGTTCCTGTTCGAACCTCCGAGCGGAGTGTCCAGTCTCCAGGTTACGAAGCTGCTATGCAAGGACAAGCATGACTCAACGGACATCCATAGCGCCGAGGTGGCGGTGCTGCCTTCCGTGCATCCTTCCGCGCATGCACGCCCGGTCTTCCTCAACAAGTTCAAGAAGCCAACGTTCCGCATTCGTGTCGACGAATCTGGGGAGAGCCTCGAGAGCAATGAGGTAAGAGCATAGAATAAATTGCCTCATGAAATCTTGGGTCTAACTTGTTCTGCGTTTACATCAGCTTGCAATTCCTGCAGACTATACGCGAGTGTACTACTAGCCATTGCTTCACGCAGCCCTCTGATGATTGGTGGGTATTCCGTTAAAGATTTCCCTTTTCATGAGTTGGAGGTTTTCATAGCCTCAATATGATCATTGATAGTTATTTAATGTGAACTGACTTTTGAGAAACAATCTAAGTACGAAACAAATCAAGTACTTTGCTAATATCTTGGTTTATAAATAAGTAGTGTTTGTATATTATTTTAGATTAAATTGGCTGATTGTTTTTGCGAGTCAAGTAATTTACTTTATAGCTGGTCAGGCATTAGTGACAGAGATGGTCTAAAAATTTTATCTCATGAGAACAATTTTGGAACTGTTTTCAATTCATTACCAATTTTGGCTCGCATGTATTGGATATCTCTTCACCCGTTTTTGAAAACGTCAAGGAAGGTTAGAATTTCGATTGGCGAACTCACCCTATGGACTTTGTGATAAATGATGATTTGTGGATCATGTATCCTTTATAAATAATATTTTTAACTAATATCCCATCTTGATAAGGTTCTTCGACAAGGGTTGAAAAAATATATAGTTTTGTATGTTTAATTACAAACATTCCGTGTTCATGATAAAAAATTCCAGGACTTAGGATAAAAGGATTTCTGCTGTACTTGGCTATGCATGGGAATAGAGGGAAGTTCATTTCGTTTACGGCGAATTAGTCCGTCGTGGCACAGTTTTTTGAAAAGCTGTGCTGAGCTCTTAGCACTCGCAAAACAAGACTGCCGAACTCGGATGCAGCTTTTTAATTTTTTTTATGTCGTTGTGTAATGTGACTCTAAAACGCTGCCTGGAAAACCTTTTACCTATGATGAGGTGGGCTATGAACACGCGAAGCATATTTTCTGTGGCAGCTTTTATTAGCTCAACGAAGTGTTAGCCTTGTGACGTCCCATCAGTTACTGATATGAAAGCAGTTTGGGTATTCTCAGGCGACAGTAAATGATCGATTGGCACTGATGAGAAACGAGAGAGGATCGATGCTTCTGAAGCACTTAACGTTTTTCTGACCTTCAACTGTAGAACTTTTATTACAAGTATCTTCAATTTCTCCTGTTCTTTCTCACACTTCGACTTAACACACGATAATTATTTGATTACAGAAATACCTAAAAGTACACATGTTATACTCAGAATACGGAGAAGTGAACACTTAGAGAAACAGCTGTCGAATGAGAAAATGCATTCATAGATTTAAAAATCATCATCAAATTTTCATTTATTATTACCTTCTCTTACATACGTCTCTCAGGGATAGTCTTTCTCAATTTTTTAGCTATGTTCAATTAATTATTGCTTATATTTTCCGGAAAATGTGTTCTATGCTACTAAATATGTATATTTTTGAGATCTAATAATTAAAATTTACACCACATGTGTGTCATGGCAAAGCACAAATGCAATATTCTCAGGCAACGGACTATTGTAGGTAAGTAAGGATTGTTTTTCCAACATTTTGTACAAATTGTGTTCTTCATTTCTCTGTCCTGCCGTATTGATAAATAATCAATTCATACGCATGTGCTCATGTATAGCTGTTCAGACATTGTATCTCTTTTTAATTTCAAGGTCCTTTGGGCACACTTTATATGTACTTGTTATTGTTCTTTATGATCTGTTTTGAATTTTAGTTTGCACACGCACCAATAATAAGCACATAAGCTAACAGTACGAGTGAACTTCACATGACGTTTGTATGTACGTATCCCTAAAGGTATAAATGTAGATCATCAAAGCATCTACAATAAGAATTACCATGAAGGGTAATGAAGAACTCGTGAAGCGCATTTTGACCTACTCCTCGTCCCTGATCTCGTTTCAGTTCATCGCGGACACAGTAGTGCAGAGACCATTGCCCCCCAAACCTGTAGTTAGGTTTGCACAAAGACTGCCGCCTCCTACCGTAGCTCCTAAAAGACACCTTAGTAAAGAGAGCATGGAGAGTAACGAGGTAAGGTTAAAACAAGGCTCATCCGCCTTTTTCCTCGGGCTTCCTCGCGGTTAATTCTTCGGGGCTTTCGTGCTTGTTCCGTGCCGTAAAAATGCTTTAATTCTTTCATGCATTGGTCCTAATGTAGGTATTGCTTCTGAATTTAATTACAATCGAAACGATGTTGTTCTTTGCCCGTGAATGCTTATTAGTTCAGTGACGTTACTCTCCATGCTCGTTGGTAAAATGCTTTTCACTTGACTATTTTGCGTTCCATTTTGTACGAAACGTCTTTTTTACCTTACTGCTACACACTTGTCAAGAAACTTTAGCTTATTTGCTTCGTATTCTACCGTGTTGTTATTGATGGTTTATGCTATGGGAATTTTTCTCCTTTTCTCTGGTAATTTGAATAATTTCCATTCTAAATTTTCACACGACACTAAAATGAAATCATAAATTTTGCAAATACAAACATAGCTATGAATATGGTCTGATATTTCTTCATTATACCAGAGTTAAATACAATCAAAAGAATGCTTGAATTCAAGACTATCTTTTGATTGCTACATGAAGTGCATAATAATTGTTGAGAAGCTCAGAGTATTTCAAAAACCCGTTTTCCCGGAACTATAACTTCAACACTGCGTATCCTAAAAAAACGCACAGTTCTTTAAAATGCCCAATCGTTAATTAAACTAAGTTTGTTTGCATCAGACTACAACTATCTTGCACAGAGTAAAAATCAAACCCAATTCGGTTAATTACAGTCTATTCGAGCTACCTAGCCTTCCTTATTAATTTCGCCTAGAGTTTGATGTTAGCCTGCCTCAATTAGTCTTTTTCGACTCGCACATTCATTCTGCGAAGGGCCATGCATCATTTTGTTCTGCAAGTGTCCAGGGAGCTCACAGCTGACTGGTTTTGCGCACCAACCTGACTCTTTATTCATGAAGCCAGAAAATATTCCTTATTCAAATGAAGGCATGCAATCAAATAAGAGGTATCAACATTAATCGCCTAGTACCATCAATGTGCTAAATTTTTGACCGTGTTCCAGAAATTTGACACTAAATCTAGAAATCTACCGAAACATTTTGTACAGTCGTTTTACTATAGTCAAAGCTGAATCTTTTAGGATCTAAAAATCCTTCTTACTTTTCCAATTAAATTGGAATATTTGTCTTTTAATATAATAATAAATATAACTCATTGAAAATGATCTACCGTTTACATAACCTTTATTGCATCTTTTTTTATGTTTGCCTTTCTCGTGTACATGACACTACTCTCCTTTTATTTATCCAGTGAAAAACTTGAATGCGGGGGAATGTTTTGCGTTTTCCTTCACTAGCTGCTTTTATTATCTCGAATCGCTGTTTCACTCTTCGGAGAGCTTGAATTCGTAAGTATCATAGAATAGTTTCAGGTTATAACCCAAACGCTGCTTTTATCCTAACTTTTAACGAACGAACAGAGCGAACACAGTTCATCTTAATGAGGATAATAAAGGACGTTTTGGTCAATTCAAGTCGATTATTTTCTAATGAGACTTCAAAACACAATATTTATTTGTACCCAAGCTTTTTAAATTCTCATGGCTGGTATTAATATTGTGTTTTGATGTAAAGTACAAGAAAACATTCGATACAGTTCGTCCTGTCATTAATATCCTTTTAACTAAACTGAACTATTTATTATTCAACTAAATTATTGCTCTAAAATATTCTGGTTAATTGTTATGCAAAATCAAGTTCGTAATATTTCTATTTTTGCTCTTGAAGTATGAATTCGATATTTTTTACTTCTAACTGAATGACTTTGATGTTTTTGACGTGAGTGGTATCTTTAAGTCCCAGGTGTCGAGTAACACAATTGCAAGAATGAGCATCCTTGCTTGAAATCAATAGAAGCGTCGTTTTGCACTCCTAATACACGACGCAGCTGTCTATTTTTAAAGCGTCATTTTTATTGTAAGAATTTTTAAGGTCAATATTATCTGAAAGTTATATTTCTTGGGCCGAGCCAAAATTTCTTCAACACAATTAAGTTCCCACAACCTTTCACCAAGGTGCATGCACCAAATTCCAACGCATGAGTTCAATAAAGCTAAGCGTCCACTGCTCTTTCACCAGCAATTTTACCGGAACCCTCGCGTTCCTGGTCTCCGGAGCTCCCGCCCAGCAACGTCCGGACGCCGTCACGACAGCCGGTCTGAAGAGGATGAGAGCGACGAGTTTTTGCCTCGGTCGCTGCGATTCGGACGGCGGCGGAGGAGTAGTGTGGCGTCCGCGCGTGTTGATCCTGGAGACCTCACCGTGAGTGCATACCGCGTCTCGACTTCTGCTTTAGGAGGATACTTTATTCCAATCAAGCCTGATACATACATCTTGTACATTGCTTTCTCAAATGCCTTATAACTAACACCAGGACGCAATGACGGTTACCCCCGGTCAAGCCGTTACCCATTTCCGACACCTGGGTAGAGTGGGGAATTGTGGCTGAGTTCTCCCTTTTCCCAACGGGGAGAAATCACCGAGCAGCACTGCCGGGATTCGTAGAACTCGTCTTTTGATCTCTGACTGGTCCATGTCTCTGGCCTAGGATTGGTAGTGGTTTTGTATGAGTTTACCTTGGAATCAGAATTTCTGTAAATATTTCCTCGTGAGGCGAATCGGTAAACTATTAACTTTACAGAACTTCTTGATATCTGTTCTATCCCTAAATGGAAATGTCTTGATCCAAATTTGATGTTTTTTCATTATTCTCTTCGCTTTCATACCGTTATTTGGGCAATTCAGGATTTTACGTTTTGCATTTATCTCAGAAATCTACTCTTTTTTTTATATACTCGAATCCAATGTGAGGGGGATGTATTTTTAATATTCAAACATATATTCACTAATATGATTATAAAATTCTAGAGGTAAATATGAACATTGATTCATAAGAGTTACTCTGGATGTTCATGAGAGAAAGGTTTAATAAAACTCGTAGCGTCACAGTATTGGCTATACGCTAGACGTCGTGCTGTCGTCGTGCTTCACCATGCGCGTGAAGTCATAAGCAGTAGACTTGGGCAGATCACTCTCTTGTGTCTCAAATGACCCAGTCTTGCAGCTCACGAGATACGAGCACTACATGTCACACAAGAACAGAGGTTTGCATGCACGTCAGATCGATGAGCTTCTAAGTGCATCACCATAAGGGAAAACACGTGGATGGAACCTAGCTCTTTTACCATTCGGATTTTTCCAGGACGAAAGATTTATTTTGATGTTTCACTGAACCATGTAGTGAGCTGTTATATTTCGATCGTCTCTTGCGCATAAATGGAAACTTGTTCTCTAGAAAAAGGCGACTGCACTACATCTTAATTTCGCAAATTTTTCTGAATTATTTTATCTTGTGAAACATAACTCAATTGTATTTCAATATCATTCTGTGTACCTAGGTAGACTAAAAGTAGAGCAATGCCTAGAAATATGCATGTGGACGTTTCCACAGAGAAAATTCCTCGCGACTAAAGGGACGTTAAACAAGCGCAACTTGTTCGACTGGAACTAATAACTTCCACCAGGCATATACAGTTTCTCAACGAAAAATGCAATAATCATTTTATTTTCGAAATTTTTGTTAGGAGTTGAAACCTGTGTGTTTAATCTTTCTTTGAGCAGAAATCGCTCATGATGCAACTTCTTGAGAAAATATTATTCTGCTCTAACGCCTAGAAATATTTTGATTAAAACTTCAAAATGAATAGCACATTCAATGGTTAATGGTGTCAAATGTCTTATTAATGATATCGATACTTTAAACTGAGAACTGTCGCAACTGCGCAAATACGAGGTTCCCTAAAAATGAGATTCTTTCGTTTCGAAATAGTGACGACTGTTACCACCACGAAGGTGCAACGTTTGGTTAACGAAATTTTGTTTTAACAACGAAATACAAAGCTTTAATCTGAGAGTGTTACCACCACGCTATTGCAGAAGTTGTTTTAAAAAGCAAAATATAAGGGTTGAATCTGAGGGTGTTACTGCTATAGAGGTGCAACGTTTGGCTAACGATGGGTAGTTTTAATAACGAAATATAAAGGTCAAGGGCAAGCTTGAGGGTGTTACCACCACGCAGATCAACATTTAGCTAATGAGGTGTTTTAATAACGAAATATAAAGATTAAATCATAGGGTGTTACCACCATGCAGGTGCAACGTTTGGCTAACGAGGGGTTGTCTTTCCTGGACAGGCTCAGCACTGAAGATACGAGGGGCAGCAGACGGTTACTTGGAGTGATCAGCGCCACCAAGCAAGTGAGGGAACTTTGCCTCAGAGTTCTTTAATGATAAAAAATTCCTGAGCTTATTTCCAGAGTCAACCAATCAAATCGGATCATGAGGGTTCTTTCTACTGACTTTTACGTAATTTTTTAGAATGAAAGACAAAATCTTAATTTTGATCAAAGAAACCGTTCGAATTTTGAAACTTTAGAAATTTCATGACTCGCATTTCTGAAAAAAATTCGTTGTGATTAAGTCTGGACTGACAAGAGGTAAATTTAATGTTTCATCATAAGTTCTTTTTACGAAACTGGTGGTCAAGTCTCATCGGTGTGACTCTCTACTGTAATGCAACGTAGTATCATGTAGCTAGAGTAGCTTCTGTGGAAGATTTTGTTCGATAGTTTTGAGTGATTCTGTGATAGAAACAGATCCAATATTTTAATTCTCGGCGCATTGCAGGATAAAATTTCATCCCAAGACTACGCTGGCTAGTATTAGATACGCTGTTTTCAGCTATTGCTTTAAGAAAGAAATAATTTTTTTCATTTTAAATTAAAGTTTACCAGCGATACTGTCGTACATGTTGCCCGTCACGCTCTTATCAACTTGAGGTTTTAATATCCTTGTCATGCGTTAGTAATTTGATTAAATAAGTAAGAAATATCCGTGGTAATTAATAAAATGCTCCATAAGTAAATTTCGATTTATCCTAAAAATTATAAATTGGCATAACTCACCACGGTATAAGTATATTATGTTTTTTGTGTATACATAAGTTAGATACACTTCTTGAGTCACACTCTACTTGAACTTTTAATGGTATCAATTACGTAATTAAGGATATAATTGTCCCTCATGCTCTTTACATTAGTAAATATTGATTTAAAAGTTCCTCAGTACCTACAATGATGAGAAATTTGTAATGTATTCATTCAATTTTCAACTTTTTGGGGATATGTTGGCGATCATTGCCATTTTCTGTAGTAATTTCGCTTTGCTATTCCTTCACTAAGCAGTCCGTTATTTTTCAGCTGACAAGAGGCGTGCGTTATAACATCCGTGCCCATGTTGGCTTCAGCAACTGTAAAAACACCAACCAGAACATCTGCAGCAACAACCGCAACGACCACAGATTTTCAAACTCAAGCCTCAACGAAAGTGTTCCAGGAAACGATTTCAGAGACAAATTTGTGAATACGTCAGCTTCAAAAAACAACACTCCATTTGATGCTCAAAGAAGTTTTTCTCTAGGTTCAGGCAATGATCGTTCAAGGATCGTAAAAAGTGAAAATAAATATTCACATTCATCGAGCATGGCAAATGAAACTAATTCAACTTCAGAGTCCGCGAAAGAAGTGCTCGACAGAACGCTACTTGAGAACAGCGAAAGACTCCGAAGTCCTCGGAAAGACGAGGGCAAGAACCCTGTTTCTGTATCTGAGGAGAGAGTTTCCTCGTGTATCACCCTAGAGTGCAATTTTGTCGTGTTAGAGAAGCCCTGGACCAATTCATCCAAGCTTCTTGATGGGTCTTGCCGGCCTACCAGCGCCGCTGGAATTCTTTAGCTCCTAAAGCAAAACTTTACTTACCGCTGCGCAGCTGTGATGCCGATGTGGTAATGACATGTAGTCTGTAATGTATTAGTCCCATTTTTTGATGAGGGAGTATTAGATATGAAATTACATTATTAATATAGCGATGACAAAAAAGTTTTATGATGCTCGCTGGAAATTTGTAGCCATCTAAAAACTCACGCTTTGATCTAGAAATTCATACTCGTGTTTAGTACCTATAAGATTCGTATCCGCGAACTCTATTATGTTTACTGTATGGTCGGTTGCTCTAAATTTTCAATGAATTACTGCTGAAGGATGTGTCTGTGCCGGACATTGATTTTCAAGTTTGTGTCGCGCTGATTTGTCTTCGGAGAGAGGGAACGTTCAGTGTCTGTTGAATGAAAAACTACAGAAATGAACTGATATAAATAGCCCTTTGTATAAATAGAAGGATATTTCTGTTGCTTGCCAAGTTTTGTAGGTTATTTTAAGTCGTTACACTCCGCCATCACAGTAAACTCAACTTATCTCAAGTTAATGCAATCTAGACTATATCAGAATTCTCGAAACTCTTTCTCTCTGGTGCTCATATATATTTGATGTCCCTGCAAAATTTGTTATTGAGGTGTCATTGCATTGGCTTTTTATATTCTTGAGGATCTGTGAGTGATACAGTGAAATGTTGTACATATTTTTTAATTTTCAGTTCGCTTTTCATGTTCCTTCTTTTCTGCCGCTATTTTCGTGAAGTAACCTGGAGATCAGCAACCTAGTGCCTTGTCAGCTTTGATGCTCTTACAGTCCTTTAAAATCAACAGATTTTACGCATTAATCAATTCAGGAATTTTGTGTGTTCCTGGATTAGTAAAAAGCTTCTAATTACTTTTCATTGAAGCTCAGAGCGAACGCAGAGACCTACAACTACAACGAGACAACGAGCGAACGAGACCTACAACGTTAGTGTGGAAAGCATATTTTTTATCTTGTGCAAGATAAGATAAAATATGAAAACATTTGAACAATTTTCTCAATATAATTTACTTTGTGCTAGTATAGGAGCAAAAAGTTTTGGAATTCAAGCTTTGAAGTTCAGGAAAGACATGCGTCATTGCTTTAGCACACCTCCCATTCTAAGATCTATCCTCGCTCTCGAAGCGTCACTCCCAATTTTACGTAAGTTAAAAGTTCTTGAAAAATTACCCGAGGAAACTTGCATCCTCAAAAGTAAAATTGATACTTTCACACACTTTTCCGATAACAGGACTTTGCAGAATTTTTTACTGTATCTAACTGAAGTCAACAATTATGTGCGTTAAGAAACCTTTACGATTTTCAAGGATTGTAGCTGCAACATGAGATGGGCTTTAGATTAACTGATCTTCATGCTTTTCCCTTCTGACTATCCCGCATTTTCCCTCCTTTCTACTTCTATATTCTTGTAACATTGAGTAGTCTTGCTTTTGGAGCTCGATGCATTAATCGCAGAATGCAAGTAAGGGAACCTGTACAGAATGTTCACAGCGCGAGTGATGGTTTGTGTCATGCTGGACTAGCTCGTATCTCAAAATAAATTGATTTCATGGGCATGATCATAATTTAAACTCTCGTATTCAAGTGTCGGTGGTAAAAAAGTCACTCAATTAGAAACAGTTAAATAATAACTGAACATACGAAACTAGTTTACCACTTGAACTCAGATTGGAAAACAATCTTTTAAGTATAATTAAGTATAGCAGATGACGCGCTCTGCCATCGGAAATGCTTTCCTGGAAATGTTTGTGAAAAATTTCATTTGAGTTTATGTAATTTTGGATGAATACAATTTAATACTGTTCTAAATTCATACCTGACGATTTGAAGCTAAAACTTTCTCGACAAAATATTTAATCGACTTCTTTTGTGAATGAAGCTCAATTGAAGCAGGCGGTTGTTGAATAAAATTTCTATGTGGTACGAACTGGAGGGGATGGTTTGAAGAAGTTGTTTTGCATGCGTTTTTGTTATTTTGAACAGTGTTGTGTTCCATGCAGTAAATATCCGCATTTACTGTGACTATTGATGCAAGCATTGCTCCGCTCCTATTAAGCTTCTTGTGAATTATTTCTAGGGCTTTATTATTTGCTCCGATTTTGTATTTTTCTTTTTTAATTACAGAACAGGTATTCTAGAGAATTTAAAACGAATGTTTTGCATTAGGGGAGGAGAATTATCTTGAAGTATCGTTGCTTTCCGACAGACAACACTTTTTTCTTTGCAAACCATCAAAATGCATTACAATTTTACAATTCCTTTTTCTACGATTCAACCAATATTCCATTCCGTCTCAATGAAGTCTTTTATTTGGCTATGTACTGTTGTGCAATTTACAGCTCTATCATTTACGCTAAAAGATTTATCCAATCTCCACTCTTTTAAGTTCTTTACGAATATCTGTTCAACTTCCAGTAACCTGCGAGCCATTCCTGAGTACTTCTCTACCGCAACACCTGTTAGAGAATAGGGTTTTAAGTCATTCGTAGCATACCTTCTGTCTATTATACGTTGTCAATTCAAAAGTTTCCTGACAGTTCAAGTG